>JBAIAC010000113.1:8535000-8765358 GCA_037349315.1 Chelydra serpentina
TGGGGTTTTAAATAGCCGTCTGGGAGGAATTTGTGAAACTCTCAAAAGGTCCGGGATTTCCCTCCCAATGCAGAGTGCGGCGTGGCTGACAGGGCGGCCAGGCCGGATTGAGCTGCTCGCATCGGGGTCTCCAGCAGCCAGAGCCCCTCCTCTGTTCCCCCCTCCCCTGCAGCCTCAGCGCGCCGTGCCTGCAGCGCTCTGGGGGGGCGGGGCTTCGCACTCGGTGGGGGAGTGCGGCAGTGTGTCTGGCAGCGGCTCCGAGCGGAGCCAGACATGCTGGTCTGAGTGGTATGGTAAGGGGGCCGGGGGGTTGGAGAAGGGGCATGGATGGGATCCCGGAGGGCAGTCAGGGGACAGGGAGCGGGGGGGTGGGATGGGTCGGGAGTTCTGAGGGGGCTGTCAGGGGGCGGGGGTGTGGAAAGGGGTCGGGGCAGTCAGGGGCAGGGAACGGGGGCATTAGATGGGTCGGAGGTTTGAGGGGGGCCTGTCAGGGGGCGGGGAGCAGACCTTCCCCGCTCCCCTGCTCCGTGCGCGCCCAGACGGTTCTCACTTACCCCACGCCCCAGCTGGGTTTCCAGCCGCGTGAGCAGGGAGCCGGCCAGTGCCGGGAGCCGCTGTGTCCTCACTTACCCACACAGATACCATTGTCTGTGATACGGCGCCACGCGCCCCAGTCCGACACAGCCCAGACATTCCAGTGACTCCGGGTCTGACCCCATCTCACACATCTGATCACAGAGAGCGAAGGCTGGGACCCCCCAGGGCAGCTCAGCGTCGTCTCTTCATTCTGGCCATAAAACGGCCGGTCTGGCACAAACCGGAGTGTGGGGTCCCACTGGGGCCTGGGGCATTTCTCTGCCAGAGGAAAGGGGGGTTGGTGTTAGTGAGGGCTGGGGACAGCCCGGCTGGGGGACGTCTGAGGCGGGGGGATAATCACCCAGGGACAGGCTGGTGCCTCCTCGCCTGGGCCATTGAGAACAAGGGCTGGAGCACGAGGCCTGGCCTGTGGAGCCCTGGGGGGTGGGGGGGTCTCACCAGGCTTTCCCGGCTCTCACTGGTCCAACCCGCGGGCTCACTTGCCCCGTCTGTGGGGCAGGTCCATGGATGGACTCAGCCCCTTGTGGAAGCACCAGGGGTCTGAATACACTGGAAGAGCCCGGCGGGGACAGGGGGCTGACCCAGGCAGCTCATGGGGTGGGGGGTGAGGGCACCATTCAGCCACAAGGCACCTCTGGGGCATCGCCGTCTGCCCAGCCCGGGTCAGGCAGGGCTCACGCCCACCCTGATGGCTGGGGACCTGAGATGGGAACTGGCCCCTGGGTGCTGCTCTCCTGACAGCGGGGTAATGTCACCGAGAGCAGAGACCTCCACCCCATCCAGCTCCCTGAGGCCCACGGGCCTCGCGCCTGCGCAGAGCCTCGCGGCGGAGCTCAGGTCCTGGGTTCGAATCCCCCCAGCCCGTCCTGCAGCCCGTCTGTGCAGAACTCACCCACACAGCTCACATGGCTCGTGTCCCACTTCACGCGCCCAGCCGTCTCCGTACATTGCATCCAAGCCAGGCTCCCCTCGTACTGCTCCTGCCGACAGGTCACCTGAACCCATTCACCAACGGCAAACTCTGTCCGTGCGGCGGCAGCAGAGACCGACGGGGGCCAGTTTCCTGCCCTCGTACAAACCGCTGGAGGGAAAGAAATGTCCAGTCTCTGCAAATCCCTCCCTCATGACGACTGCGTCCTCCCCCTCCAGCAGAGCGACCCGGATGGCGCCCTACCCTGGGAGGGGGCACCCAGTGCTGGTACCGCCCCCGCCCCATAGCGTTGTGAGAGGGGGTGTCATCCCATCTGCTCAGGCCAGGCCCCACCTCCGTCACCCTGAGGGGCTGCTGACACCTGTGGGCCTGTGCCCCTCATCCCACCACATCTCCCCCTCCCCCCCGTAAGTCAAATGTCCCTCCCCCACACCCCAGACCACGAACACCCCCCAACACGCTCGTCTGGGTCCCGTGCTGCACACATCGCTATGGCAACTGGGCTCCTCCCCAGTGTCCCCCTAGCAGCTCAGTGTCTCCTGAGCCACCCACCTGCCCTGGCACCCAGCCCTGGCACACCTGCCTGGGGAACATCTGCTCCCTCAGAGGCAAACGCCTCCTCTGTGCCCCAGACAGATCCCAGCCCCCTGAGACCCCTCCCACAGGCCTCTGCCTGCTCCTGGGCGCTGCTCCCCGAGGACCCCTGCAACGTTATTGACTTGAACTGGGACCGTATAGATCATGGTTGCAACCAAGGTCCTGTAGTGGCACCAAATCTTATATAAAGGGGGTCATATAAGGTATCTAAGACATGATTATGGTTTGCTGGTTATGATTATGCTAAATGTGTGTGTGTATCAGTTTTGTAGTTGACGTTATGAATTTTGGCTCTATACTGTCTAGGGTGACCAGACGTCCCGATTTCCGACCCGATGGCTGGTCGGGATGCCTTTTGTCCCGATTTTCCGGGTTCCGGATTCAGAGGTTTTTTTTTTTTTTTTGCTCAACAGTTTGGTTGAGCGGTAGGTTTTTTTTTGCTCAACAAGTTTGTTGAGCGTTTTTTGTTTTTTGTTTTTTGTGGGAAGTCCTGATTTTCGGGTCTTCCCATCTGGTCACCCTAATACTGTCTGTATTTCAAACTGGGGCTAGGCTTCTGGGTGACACCCCAGACAAGTTGGTGTCAGCTCTGCCAGGCCTGCTGGATGGCCCATTAAGGACCATCAGCTACAGAACTGACCCATTGAGAGAAGGCAGATACACCTTGTGACTCAGCAAGGTATGCAGGGACATGGCTATGGACAGAACTGTGAGGTTTTTCAATGCCATGTGCTGGGCAGCTTGTCTTTGGGACAAAGGAAGCAGAGAACGCATGGCAAGAGACTATAAAATGCTAATGCCTCATCTCCATCTTGTCTTCAATCCTGCTTCATACCTCTGGAGGGACTTCACTGGGTCTGGCCCCTCTACCGGCCTCCCTCCTCCGCCACTGACCCCGGACCCTGCACTCACCCCTCGCTGGGTCTGGACCCTCTCCTGGCCTCCCTCCTCTGCCACTGACCCCAGACCCTGCGCTCACCCCTCGCTGGGTCCGGCCCCTCTCCTGGCCTCCCTCCTCCGCCACTGACCCCGGACCCTGCGCTCACCCCTCGCTGAGTCTGGACACTCTCCTGGCCTCCCTCCTCCGCCACTGACCCCAGACCCTGCGCTCACCCCTCGCTGAGTCTGGACACTCTCCTGGCCTCCCTCCTCCGCCACTGACCCCAGACCCTGCGCTCACCCCTCGCTGGGTCCAGCCCCTCTCCCAGCCTTCCTCCTCCCCGCTTGCTGGGTCTGGCCCGTGGTTTGCACCGCAGGGGGTGTTGGCGGAGGGAGCCTCGTCTCAGGCTGCTAGGGCCAGAGACAAGGGGACACCTGTCACTAGGACACTGGCTGAGACCCCAACATGGACGCCAGGGGCTAGCGCCGGGAGAGTGGCAGGGGGCGCGGAGGCCGGTCACTCGGGAGCTGTGAGGTGCTGGAGAGTGGGACCCCAGAGCCCTGTGATCGCGGTGACCCCAGCGCTCACACTCACCAGTGCAGGCGGCAGTCCCATTCCAGGCACTCTGGCTCCACCGTCTAGTGCATCTGATCTCGGGCTGCGAGGGCCGGTACCCCGCAGGGCAGCTCCACGTCACCGAGTCCCCTGGGCTGTAAAACTGCTGCTTGCGGGTGAACTGGACCCTGGTGTCCCGGGTCTCTGGAGCTTTACACTTCTCTGCACACGGGAGTGAGATGGGGGGAGGGTCTGAGACACGGTTTGAACAGAGGCCGCTCGGGGCACCTTGGCTGAGCCACGTGCACCATTACCGCACCACAGGCTGCCGGCTGTCACGTCTGCAGGGCCCTGGGCTGTGCTGGCTGGTCTCGGACAGATTTCACACCCACGGGCCGTTATTATTGTGACGAGTGCATTGATCACCCACCCCAGGATTCAACGCCACGCGCTCGGCTGGGGAACTCAGTGTGGGGGGAAGCTGGCGGGCTCCCACTGAGTCGTCTTCAGCCCTAAGACACAACTTCCCTGCTTGGCAGAGAGGATATTTCATGGCCTGGCTGCGCATTAACTGTGAATGTGGATCCAGCTCCTGATCTAACCTCACACCGGGGATCGGGGGCGGAGGATTGGGAGAGAGGAAGGGAGTTAGACAAATAATAACGGAGTTCATATTTCTCTCATTCCGCGTTCTGTTTGCAGTGTTGCTGTAGCCGTGCTGGTCCCAGGAGATTAGAGGGCCCAGGTTGGTGAGACAATCTCTCTTACTGGCCCAATAAAATATATGACCTCACCCACCTGGTCTCTGTAATTCTATAGAGCTTCACCCCGAGAATCCCAGGCTCTACCCCAGCTACACACAGGGACCATTCAGCCAGCAGCCAAATGCAGCTACCCGGAGAGCGGGGGGGGGAGAAGGGGGCTTCTTCTTGGCAACAGCCCCTAGGACCTCAGCATGATTCACCCTGGGGTAACTAAGGAACTGGCTGAAGCAGTCTCAGAACCATTAGCAGGTATCTCACAGAACTCCAGGAGGATGGGTGAGGTCCCAGAGTTCTGGGGAAGGGCAGACATGGTGCCTATCTTCAAAAGGGGGAGCAAAAAGGACTGTGAGAATTATAGACCGGTCAGCCTGACTTTGTCCCCTGGAAAGACACTGGAACAAATGATTAAACCATCACTTTGTAAGCACCTAGACAATGACAGGGTGGTAAGGAACAGTCAGAATGGATTTGTCAAGAACAAATCATGACAAACCAACCTAATTTCCTTCTTTAAAAGGGTTACTAGCCTAGTGGATGGTGGTGTTAGATGTGTGTGTGTTCTCTCTGTGTGCTGCCCCAGCGCCGAGCAGGCAACTGGCATAACTGACCTCGAGCGAACCACCGAATGATCAGAAGATCCGTTAAGGGGCAAAGGCGCCTAGACAGGTTTATTGTGGGCAAAGCACAGCAATAGCACCTGGCAGACTCTACAGGGACACGTAATACAATATGCCCGTGACAATGGACCAGCTCAGTGAATGACGGGACTTTCCATTCCCCCCTCAACAGGACCAAGACCCTCTCTGAGATATCTCTTTATACCCCGATACAAAGAAGTTAGGTACAGCCCCTCTGACATAGTTACTGCTCCCTGATGTGGCTAGTTATCACCCAGCTCCTTGTACATGTTGGTTCAATTAAAACATCTCTATCCATCACCCTGTCATCCTGCCCTTATCTTTTAGGAGGAGTCAGTGTGTTCCTGTTCTCCTGGGGGAATGTTTTTGTACCATCCTTGATACTGGGTGTCACGGAGTATAGGGGAGTCCGGCCCTGCACCCCTCTTCCCCGGATTCACTGGGAGTCTCAGCCAGCCAGTAGAACAGAAGGTTTATTAGAGATGCCAGGAACACAGTCCAACCAGAGCTTGTCAGTACATCCAGGACCCCTCAGTCGGGTCCTTCCGGGGGGCAGGGAGCTTAGACCCCAGCCTGGGGGCTCCCTGCATTTCGCCCCACAGCTCCAAATGGGGCAGGGAGGCCAGACCCTGTCTGCCCCCCTCCCCTCCTCTTCCCAAGCCAGCTCCAAACTGAAAACTATCATAGAATCATAGAATCATAGAATCTCAGGGTTGGAAGGGACCTCAGGAGGTCATCTAGTCCAACCCCCTGCTCAAAGTAGGACCAACCCCAGCCCCTCCTCCCCCTTTGTCTGCTTCCCGGGCCAGGAGGTCACCTGATCCCTTTGTTCGAACACCTTCAGCTCAAACCTTTGCAGGGGAGAGCCCGGGGCCATCGGTTGCTAGACCGAGTGTCAGCCCTTCTCTGTGTCCAGGCCCCTCTGTAACACTCATGCATCCTTGTTCCACCACCTAGAAACTCAAGCACTACATAGGGGAAACCAAGGCACCCACACAGTACTCAGGGAAAACCTTAACAACAGTCCTAGTTCGTCACATCTCTCCCCCCTTCGAGACCGAACTGAGCGGGGTCACTTTAGCCAGTGACCTGGGGAAGTTCGAACCCGGTCACACCAGGCAGTTCCAGTTCCACGTGCTCCCTTAGGTCGGGTGTGCTTGATGGCACCCGCAGGCCGCATGTGGGAAGGTTTATGCGGCCCGTGCCCTTTTCCCATTCCAAAACCCCTGGGGTTCAAGCTGAGATCAGGTCTTTTCCCAGCGCTCCAGTCTGGAGGGCTGTAATTCGGGCTCTCTTGGTTAAGTGCCTCCCTCTTGATCTGGTCCCCTCTCTGCCCACGTGTCTCTGTCACCAGCCGCTCGGCATCGGCCCCTTTTCCTGGATGCAGCCACGTTGGGGCGGAATGGTGACTATACCCCGTAAAGCGCCACCCAAATAGATCCGGCTGCTGCTTCTTAAGGGCCTGCACCATGGCCAGGCATTCCCTCTCTATGGCCTGACCGTTCTGCCTCCAGGGCAGCAACTCCTTGCTCAGATACCCGATGGGGTGTCTCTCCCCCTTCGCATAGGCCTGCATCAGCACCGCGCCCAGCCCTGGGTCTGAGGCTTCGGTGAACACTGTACAGGGCTTGGCCCGGTCTGGGTTTACTCGATCTATTGGGCCCTGGATTAGAGCCTTCTTCAGCGCACAAAGAGCCCTCTGGCCCGGCTCGGTCCAGACTGCCTCGTCTGGCTTCCCCTTCTTACCTAGCTCTGTGATGGGGGCAACTAGGGAGCTAAAGGGGGGTACAAACCTCTGGTAGTACCCCGCCATCCCGCTAAAGGCCTGGCCCTGTTTCTTGGTCTGGGGAACAGGCCAATCTCTGATCGCCTCCGCCTTGGCCAGCCCTGGGCTGTTGAATGACTGGTTCACCTCTAAAGCCAGCCTGTCCTTGGCCTCTCTCTCCAGGTTCTGGGCTCTTTTCCCAGTTACTCTGAAAGGGGGACACCTGATGGGAGGATGGGCTCCCATCTCAGGGGAGAGATCCATCAGGGGGTCTTCCCCATTCTCCTCCCAATTGTCCCTTACCGGTTCTAGGGGTCCCCTTACTCTCCTCCCATACCACAGCTTGAAAGGGAAGCCCCCTGGTGATTCCTGGGGCACTTCCCTGTGCCATCGGTGGGGCAGGTACTTGTCCCAGCCCTGTGGATGCTGATTGATGCAAGTCTTCAGCATCAGCCTCACGGTCCCCTGAACTCTCTCCACCAGCCCGTTGAACTGGGGATGATATGCTGAGGCCCAACTGTGCCGGACCCCACATTTCTCCCACAAGCACCGGAGCAGGGCCGACATGAAGTTGGACCCTTGGTCTGTCAGGACTTCCTTGGGGAACCCCACTCGGCTGAAAATGGCCAGCAGCGCATCCGCCACGGTGTCTGCTTCAATGGAGGATAAGGGCACCGCCTCGGGGTAGCAGGTGGCGAAATCTACCACCATCAGAATGTACTTCTTCCCCGACTGGGTTGCCCTGCTGAGGGGGCCCACCCTATTCATAGCCACCTTCTGGAAATGTTCCTCTCTGATGGGCAGGGACCTCCAGGGATCTTCTTCCTTCCCCTGGGCCAGGTGTAATAACCGGTGATGATACTTCTGGGGCCTCACCGGCTGCCTCCTGATTCCCCACAGTTCTACTTCCCCTTGGGAAGCCCATTCCCGGCACAGGAATCCCTTCTCCCACAGGGATCTGTCTCTGCAGTCTTCCCCAAGGGGGTCTGCAGCGCTGTGGCCAGCAAGTTCCCTTAGCTTCTCCAAGGCGGGATCCCTCTGCAGCTCACTGGCCAGGCCTGGGGTCACCGCCCCACTGAGCCCTGCCCCTGGTGGCTCCCTCCCTGCCGTGGAATCACTTCCCGGCAGCACCTCTGGACCAGGCAAGCCTGGTTGGCAGCTGTCCTGCCCTGCCTGTGTGTCCCCCCACTCAGCTGGGGTCTCTGCTCCCCCGGTGCTCAGCGCTGCCCTGGCTGTCCCTGTGGGGCCAGGCAGCGAGCTCGCTGCTTTGCTCTCTGCATCAGAGACTGCCTGAGCCACCTCTCCATTGTGTAGGGGGGTGGGGAGCATCTCTCTGTCCCACCCCGCCCTAGTCGTCTGGTTACAGGCAGGCAGGTAACCGGGGCCTGGCAGCTCCTCCCCCCTGCCAGCCAGGTCATTTGCATTTTCACTGACCATTTCCCTGTTAGCCAATTGGTTCCCTGAGTTCAAATTCAAATCCTCGGCCATTACAGGGCCAGGGCCTGGATCCTGTCCCAAAGATACACAGTCACCCCCCAACAGCACCTCACCGCTAATATCCTGGAGACCCCCAACCACCAGCCAGCCCGACCCCTCCTGGGTCTGCACAGGGATCTGGGCCATAGGCAGGGCGAATGGGTCCGTCCCTGGGACCCTCACCCAGGTCACACAGCCCCTCAGCATCTGGTGGGGATGCACCACCCGGGGCCTGACCACAATTCTCTCTGTCCCGGGGTCTTGCCACCCCCCGAATGTCTCTCCATTGACCATCAGCTTCCGCTTCCACTGGGGGTCCATAGGGCTTGAGTCCAGGGCCAGGAGTGGAAATCCGTCCACCATCCCACCCATCTGGATGGTGGAGTTTATGGCCTTGGGACCCAGCAAGGGGGTTAGATCCCGGGGCTTTTCCGCAGGGTCTCCCTGGTTCCAATCACCAGCCTGCTCCAAGGCAGTGAGGTGGGCCTCCACATCCCCACCCTCCTTAACTAGGGGCAGCAATTTAGGATTGAGGTTCCCTGCGGAGCCGGCACCCCGGGATCTGTCCCCACTTACCCCTGGCCAGTCCCCTATGCCTCTCAGTTCCACCACCGCAAGTTCACGCTGCTGCTTCTTCTGTAGGTCTTTCTCGGGCTCTCGCTGTCTCTCACCGTCCTCTTGCTCTCTCGGACTCAGCTCCAGTCCCATCCATCTCCGATCCCCTGCTGGGGAACCCGATTGTGAAGACCCCCGTCTGGTTGGGGACCAGACTCTTGGGGATGCCAGGCTATCACTCCAGCTGCTCCCAGATCCTGCTGTAGCCCCATTGGGGTCAGGAATCTGCTCCCTGGAATGGTCATCTTCCTCCAGCCGCGTGATTAACTGGGCTTTAGTGAGCTTTCCAATGGGTATCCCTCTCTTTTTGCACAGGGTTACAAGGCTCTTCTTAAGGAGAAGGCGATACGCCATCACTTCACTGCTCCCAAGTTGCTGTGGATCCGCAGGCCTGTGTGCTCTTAGCTCCCCACGGTTTCCAGGAAGAACCCCAAGTGTGCCAGCCCTTCTCCAGGTCACCGCCTCTTTGCCAGGGTCGAGCTGCAGCTCCTCCGCCCCCGGGTCCACTCACGGCACCCCCAGGGGAACCCTGTCACTGCAAAAATCCTTCTCTCTCCCAGGGCCAAGCCGCAGGCTCCTCCGCCCCTGGGACTGCTCACTGCAGCCCCCAGGGGGACCCCATCATTGCACAGTCCTTCTCGCTGGTCACACACTCCCAGGGGTTAAGTGTAGCTCCTCCGCTCCCCGAAACCGCTCCTCTGTGAGCCTTCAGCACGCCTGGTCCTCGTTAGCACCCCTTCGTTCTACTGCTCCCCAGTTACTTACTGCAGGAAGCGCCGTTCACGGGTGCAGAACGTCCCGCCGCTGCCACCAGTTGTCACGGAGTATAGGGGAGTCCGGCCCTGCACCCCTCTTCCCCGGATTCACTGGGAGTCTCAGCCAGCCAGTAGAACAGAAGGTTTATTAGAGATACCAGGAACACAGTCCAACCAGAGCTTGTCAGTACATCCAGGACCCCTCAGTCGGGTCCTTCCGGGGGGCAGGGAGCTTAGACCCCAGCCTGGGGGCTCCCTGCATTTCGCCCCACAGCTCCAAATGGGGCAGGGAGGCCAGACCCTGTCTGCCCCCCTCCCCTCCTCTTCCCAAGCCAGCTCCAAACTGAAAACTATCCAGCCCCTCCTCCCCCTTTGTCTGCTTCCCGGGCCAGGAGGTCACCTGATCCCTTTGTTCGAACACCTTCAGCTCATACCTTTGCAGGGGAGAGCCCGGGGCCATCGGTTGCTAGACCGAGTGTCAGCCATTCTCTGTGTCCAGGCCCCTCTGTAACACTCATGCACCGTTGTCCCACCACCTAGATACTCAAGCACTGCATAGGGGAAACCAAGGCACCCACACAGTACTCAGGGAAACCTTAACAACAGTCCTAGTTCATCACACTGGGATGTTCTGGTAACACTCTTCGGGAATGTGTTTGCGTGAGAGCTCTGTGCCTAGCACGTCTCAGGGATGTGTTTGCGTGAGAGCTCTGTGCCTAGCACGTCTCACGGATGTGTTTGCGTGAGAGCTCTGTGCCTAGCACGTCTGACGGATGTGTTTGCGTGAGAGCTCTGTGCCTAGCACGTCTCAGGAATGTGTTTGCGTGAGAGCTCTGTGCCTAGCACGTCTCACGGATGTGTTTGCGTGAGAGCTCTGTGCCTAGCACGTCTCACGGATGTGTTTGCGTGAGAGCTCTGTGCCTAGCACGTCTCAGGGATGTGTTTGCGTGAGAGCTCTGTGCCTAGCACGTCTCAGGGATGTGTTTGCGTGAGAGCTCTGTGCCTAGCACGTCTCAGGGATGTGTTTGCGTGAGAGCTCTGTGCCTAGCACGTCTCAGGGATGTGTTTGCGTGAGAGCTCTGTGCCTAGCACGTCTGACGGATGTGTTTGCGTGAGAGCTCTGTGCCTAGCACGTCTCAGGGATGTGTTTGCGTGAGAGCTCTGTGCCTAGCACGTCTCAGGGATATGTTTGCGTGAGAGCTCTGTGCCTAGCACGTCTCACGGATGTGTTTGCGTGAGAGCTCTGTGCCTAGCACGTCTGACGGATGTGTTTGCGTGAGAGCTCTGTGCCTAGCACGTCTCACGGATGTGTTTGCGTGAGAGCTCTGTGCCTAGCACGTCTCAGGGATGTGTTTGCGTGAGAGCTCTGTGCCTAGCACGTCTCAGGGATGTGTTTGCGTGAGAGCTCTGTGCCTAGCACGTCTCACGGATGTGTTTGCGTGAGAGCTCTGTGCCTAGCACGTCTCACGGATGTGTTTGCGTGAGAGCTCTGTGCCTAGCACGTCTCACGGATGTGTTTGCGTGAGAGCTCTGTGCCTAGCACGTCTCACGGATGTGTTTGCGTGAGAGCTCTGTGCCTAGCACGTCTCAGGGATGTGTTTGCGTGAGAGCTCTGTGCCTAGCACGTCTCACGGATGTGTTTGCGTGAGAGCTCTGTGCCTAGCACGTCTCAGGGAGGTGTTTGCGTGAGAGCTCTGTGCCTAGCACGTCTCACGGATGTGTTTGCGTGAGAGCTCTGTGCCTAGCACGTCTCAGGGATGTGTTTGCGTGAGAGCTCTGTGCCTAGCACGTCTCAGGGATGTGTTTGCGTGAGAGCTCTGTGCCTAGCACGTCTCACGGATGTGTTTGCGTGAGAGTTCTGTGCCTAGCACGTCTCAGGGATGTGTTTGCGTGAGAGCTCTGTGCCTAGCACGTCTCACGGATGTGTTTGCGTGAGAGCTCTGTGCCTAGCACGTCTCACGGATGTGTTTGCGTGAGAGCTCTGTGCCTAGCACGTCTCACGGATGTGTTTGCGTGAGAGCTCTGTGCCTAGCACGTCTCACGGATGTGTTTGCGTGAGAGCTCTGTGCCTAGCACGTCTCAGGGATGTGTTTGCGTGAGAGCTCTGTGCCTAGCACGTCTCAGGAATGTGTTTGCGTGAGAGTTCTGTGCCTAGCACGTCTCACGGATGTGTTTGCGTGAGAGCTCTGTGCCTAGCACGTCTCACGGATGTGTTTGCGTGAGAGCTCTGTGCCTAGCACGTCTCACGTATGTGTTTGCGTGAGAGCTCTGTGCCTAGCACATCTCAGGGATGTGTTTGCGTGAGAGCTCTGTGCCTAGCACGTCTCAGGGATGTGTTTGCGTGAGAGCTCTGTGCCTAGCACGTCTCAGGGATGTGTTTGCGTGAGAGCTCTGTGCCTAGCACGTCTCAGGGATGTGTTTGCGTGAGAGCTCTGTGCCTAGCACGTCTCAGGGATGTGTTTGCGTGAGAGCTCTGTGCCTAGCACGTCTCAGGGATGTGTTTGCGTGAGAGCTCTGTGCCTAGCACGTCTCACGGATGTGTTTGCGTGAGAGCTCTGTGCCTAGCACGTCTCACGGATGTGTTTGCGTGAGAGCTCTGTGCCTAGCACGTCTCACGTATGTGTTTGCGTGAGAGCTCTGTGCCTAGCACATCTCAGGGATGTGTTTGCGTGAGAGCTCTGTGCCTAGCACGTCTCAGGGATGTGTTTGCGTGAGAGCTCTGTGCCTAGCACGTCTCAGGGATGTGTTTGCGTGAGAGCTCTGTGCCTAGCACGTCTCAGGGATGTGTTTGCGTGAGAGCTCTGTGCCTAGCACGTCTCAGGGATGTGTTTGCGTGAGAGCTCTGTGCCTAGCACGTCTCACGGATGTGTTTGCGTGAGAGCTCTGTGCCTAGCACGTCTCACGGATGTGTTTGCGTGAGAGCTCTGTGCCTAGCACGTCTCAGGGATGTGTTTGCGTGAGAGCTCTGTGCCTAGCACGTCTCAGGGATGTGTTTGCGTGAGAGCTCTGTGCCTAGCACGTCTCAGGGATGTGTTTGCGTGAGAGCTCTGTGCCTAGCACGTCTCAGGGATGTGTTTGCGTGAGAGCTCTGTGCCTAGCACGTCTCAGGGATGTGTTTGGGTGAGAGCTCTGTGCCTAGCACGTCTCACGGATGTGTTTGCGTGAGAGCTCTGTGCCTAGCACGTCTCACGGATGTGTTTGTGTGAGAGCTCTGTGCCTAGCACGTCTCAGGGATGTGTTTGCGTGAGAGCTCTGTGCCTAGCACGTCTCACGGATGTGTTTGCGTGAGAGCTCTGTGCCTAGCACGTCTCACGGATGTGTTTGCGTGAGAGCTCTGTGCCTAGCACGTCTCACGGATGTGTTTGCGTGAGAGCTCTGTGCCTAGCACGTCTCAGGGATGTGTTTGCGTGAGAGCTCTGTGCCTAGCACGTCTCAGGGATGTGTTTGCGTGAGAGCTCTGTGCCTAGCACGTCTCAGGGATGTGTTTGCGTGAGAGCTCTGTGCCTAGCACGTCTCAGGGATGTGTTTGCGTGAGAGCTCTGTGCCTAGCACGTCTGACGGATGTGTTTGCGTGAGAGCTCTGTGCCTAGCACGTCTCAGGGATGTGTTTGCGTGAGAGCTCTGTGCCTAGCACGTCTCAGGGATATGTTTGCGTGAGAGCTCTGTGCCTAGCACGTCTCACGGATGTGTTTGCGTGAGAGCTCTGTGCCTAGCACGTCTGACGGATGTGTTTGCGTGAGAGCTCTGTGCCTAGCACGTCTCACGGATGTGTTTGCGTGAGAGCTCTGTGCCTAGCACGTCTCAGGGATGTGTTTGCGTGAGAGCTCTGTGCCTAGCACGTCTCAGGGATGTGTTTGCGTGAGAGCTCTGTGCCTAGCACGTCTCACGGATGTGTTTGCGTGAGAGCTCTGTGCCTAGCACGTCTCACGGATGTGTTTGCGTGAGAGCTCTGTGCCTAGCACGTCTCACGGATGTGTTTGCGTGAGAGCTCTGTGCCTAGCACGTCTCACGGATGTGTTTGCGTGAGAGCTCTGTGCCTAGCACGTCTCAGGGATGTGTTTGCGTGAGAGCTCTGTGCCTAGCACGTCTCACGGATGTGTTTGCGTGAGAGCTCTGTGCCTAGCACGTCTCAGGGAGGTGTTTGCGTGAGAGCTCTGTGCCTAGCACGTCTCAGGGATGTGTTTGCGTGAGAGCTCTGTGCCTAGCACGTCTCAGGGATGTGTTTGCGTGAGAGCTCTGTGCCTAGCACGTCTCAGGGATGTGTTTGCGTGAGAGCTCTGTGCCTAGCACGTCTCACGGATGTGTTTGCGTGAGAGTTCTGTGCCTAGCACGTCTCAGGGATGTGTTTGCGTGAGAGCTCTGTGCCTAGCACGTCTCACGGATGTGTTTGCGTGAGAGCTCTGTGCCTAGCACGTCTCACGGATGTGTTTGCGTGAGAGCTCTGTGCCTAGCACGTCTCACGGATGTGTTTGCGTGAGAGCTCTGTGCCTAGCACGTCTCACGGATGTGTTTGCGTGAGAGCTCTGTGCCTAGCACGTCTCAGGGATGTGTTTGCGTGAGAGCTCTGTGCCTAGCACGTCTCAGGAATGTGTTTGCGTGAGAGTTCTGTGCCTAGCACGTCTCACGGATGTGTTTGCGTGAGAGCTCTGTGCCTAGCACGTCTCACGGATGTGTTTGCGTGAGAGCTCTGTGCCTAGCACGTCTCACGTATGTGTTTGCGTGAGAGCTCTGTGCCTAGCACATCTCAGGGATGTGTTTGCGTGAGAGCTCTGTGCCTAGCACGTCTCAGGGATGTGTTTGCGTGAGAGCTCTGTGCCTAGCACGTCTCAGGGATGTGTTTGCGTGAGAGCTCTGTGCCTAGCACGTCTCAGGGATGTGTTTGCGTGAGAGCTCTGTGCCTAGCACGTCTCAGGGATGTGTTTGCGTGAGAGCTCTGTGCCTAGCACGTCTCAGGGATGTGTTTGCGTGAGAGCTCTGTGCCTAGCACGTCTCACGGATGTGTTTGCGTGAGAGCTCTGTGCCTAGCACGTCTCACGGATGTGTTTGCGTGAGAGCTCTGTGCCTAGCACGTCTCACGTATGTGTTTGCGTGAGAGCTCTGTGCCTAGCACATCTCAGGGATGTGTTTGCGTGAGAGCTCTGTGCCTAGCACGTCTCAGGGATGTGTTTGCGTGAGAGCTCTGTGCCTAGCACGTCTCAGGGATGTGTTTGCGTGAGAGCTCTGTGCCTAGCACGTCTCAGGGATGTGTTTGCGTGAGAGCTCTGTGCCTAGCACGTCTCAGGGATGTGTTTGCGTGAGAGCTCTGTGCCTAGCACGTCTCACGGATGTGTTTGCGTGAGAGCTCTGTGCCTAGCACGTCTCACGGATGTGTTTGCGTGAGAGCTCTGTGCCTAGCACGTCTCAGGGATGTGTTTGCGTGAGAGCTCTGTGCCTAGCACGTCTCAGGGATGTGTTTGCGTGAGAGCTCTGTGCCTAGCACGTCTCAGGGATGTGTTTGCGTGAGAGCTCTGTGCCTAGCACGTCTCAGGGATGTGTTTGCGTGAGAGCTCTGTGCCTAGCACGTCTCAGGGATGTGTTTGGGTGAGAGCTCTGTGCCTAGCACGTCTCACGGATGTGTTTGCGTGAGAGCTCTGTGCCTAGCACGTCTCACGGATGTGTTTGTGTGAGAGCTCTGTGCCTAGCACGTCTCAGGGATGTGTTTGCGTGAGAGCTCTGTGCCTAGCACGTCTCACGGATGTGTTTGCGTGAGAGCTCTGTGCCTAGCACGTCTCACGGATGTGTTTGCGTGAGAGCTCTGTGCCTAGCACGTCTCACGGATGTGTATGCGTGAGAGCTCTGTGCCTAGCACGTCTCACGGATGTGTTTGTGTGAGAGCTCTGTGCCTAGCACGTCTCAGGGATGTGTTTGCGTGAGAGCTCTGTGCCTAGCACGTCTCACGGATGTGTTTGCGTGAGAGCTCTGTGCCTAGCATGTCTCACGGATGTGTTTGCGTGAGAGCTCTGTGCCTAGCACGTCTCACGGATGTGTTTGCGTGAGAGCTCTGTGCCTAGCACGTCTCACGGATGTGTTTGCGTGAGAGCTCTGTGCCTAGCACGTCTCACGGATGTGTTTGCGTGAGAGCTCTGTGCCTAGCACGTCTCACGGATGTGTATGCGTGAGAGCTCTGTGCCTAGCACGTCTCACGGATGTGTTTGCGTGAGAGCTCTGTGCCTAGCACGTCTCAGGGAGGTGTTTGCGTGAGAGCTCTGTGCCTAGCACGTCTCACGGATGTGTTTGCGTGAGAGCTCTGTGCCTAGCACGTCTCACGGATGTGTTTGCGTGAGAGCTCTGTGCCTAGCACGTCTCACGGATGTGTTTGCGTGAGAGCTCTGTGCCTAGCACGTCTCAGGGAGGTGTTTGCGTGAGAGCTCTGTGCCTAGCACGTCTCAGGGAGGTGTTTGCGTGAGAGCTCTGTGCCTAGCACGTCTCACGGATGTGTTTGCGTGAGAGCTCTGTGCCTAGCACGTCTCACGGATGTGTTTGCGTGAGAGCTCTGTGCCTAGCACGTCTCACGGATGTGTTTGCGTGAGAGCTCTGTGCCTAGCACGTCTCACGGATGTGTTTGCGTGAGAGCTCTGTGCCTAGCACGTCTCACGGATGTGTATGCGTGAGAGCTCTGTGCCTAGCACGTCTCACGGATGTGTTTGCGTGAGAGCTCTGTGCCTAGCACGTATCAGGGAGGTGTTTGCGTGAGAGCTCTGTGCCTAGCACGTCTCACGGATGTGTTTGCGTGAGAGCTCTGTGCCTAGCACGTCTCACGGATGTGTTTGCGTGAGAGCTCTGTGCCTAGCACGTCTCACGGATGTGTTTGCGTGAGAGCTCTGTGCCTAGCACGTCTCAGGGAGGTGTTTGCGTGAGAGCTCTGTGCCTAGCACGTCTCAGGGAGGTGTTTGCGTGAGAGCTCTGTGCCTAGCACGTCTCACGGATGTGTTTGCGTGAGAGCTCTGTGCCTAGCACGTCTCAGGGAGGTGTTTGCGTGAGAGCTCTGTGCCTAGCACGTCTCACGGATGTGTTTGCGTGAGAGCTCTGTGCCTAGCACGTCTCACGGATGTGTTTGCGTGAGAGCTCTGTGCCTAGCACGTCTCAGGGATGTGTTTGCGTGAGAGCTCTGTGCCTAGCACGTCTCAGGGATGTGTTTGCGTGAGAGCTCTGTGCCTAGCACGTCTCAGGGATGTGTTTGCGTGAGAGCTCTGTGCCTAGCACGTCTCAGGAATGTGTTTGCGTGAGAGTTCTGTGCCTAGCACGTCTCACGGATGTGTTTGCGTGAGAGCTCTGTGCCTAGCACGTCTCAGGGATGTGTTTGCGTGAGAGCTCTGTGCCTAGCACGTCTCACGGATGTGTTTGCGTGAGAGCTCTGTGCCTAGCACGTCTCAGGGATGTGTTTGCGTGAGAGCTCTGTGCCTAGCACGTCTCAGGGAGGTGTTTGCGTGAGAGCTCTGTGCCTAGCACGTCTCACGGATGTGTTTGCGTGAGAGCTCTGTGCCTAGCACATCTCAGGGATGTGTTTGCGTGAGAGCTCTGTGCCTAGCACGTCTCAGGGATGTGTTTGCGTGAGAGCTCTGTGCCTAGCACGTCTCAGGGATGTGTTTGCGTGAGAGCTCTGTGCCTAGCACGTCTCACGGATGTGTATGCGTGAGAGCTCTGTGCCTAGCACGTCTCACGGATGTGTTTGCGTGAGAGCTCTGTGCCTAGCACGTCTCAGGGATGTGTTTGCGTGAGAGTTCTGTGCCTAGCACGTCTCAGGGATGTGTTTGCGTGAGAGCTCTGTGCCTAGCACGTCTCACGGATGTGTATGCGTGAGAGCTCTGTGCCTAGCACGTCTCAGGGAGGTGTTTGCGTGAGAGCTCTGTGCCTAGCACGTCTCAGGGATGTGTTTGCGTGAGAGCTCTGTGCCTAGCACGTCTCAGGGATGTGTTTGCGTGAGAGCTCTGTGCCTAGCACGTCTCACGGATGTGTTTGCGTGAGAGCTCTGTGCCTAGCACGTCTCACGGATGTGTTTGCGTGAGAGCTCTGTGCCTAGCACGTCTCACGGATGTGTTTGCGTGAGAGCTCTGTGCCTAGCACGTCTCAGGGATGTGTTTGCGTGAGAGCTCGGTGCCTAGCACGTCTCAGGGATGTGTTTGCGTGAGAGCTCTGTGCCTAGCACGTCTCAGGGATGTGTTTGCGTGAGAGCTCTGTGCCTAGCACGTCTCACGGAGGTGTTTGCGTGAGAGCTCTGTGCCTAGCACGTCTCAGGGATGTGTTTGCGTGAGAGCTCTGTGCCTAGCACGTCTCAGGAACATGCGTTTCTGCAAGATCAGCCCTGTTCTTGCCAGATTCTGTGAACTCGCAGGCAGAGCCTGACGTTTGCTCACAGCCTGACATTTGCTAACTTTGCTTTATATCAGCAAAGCTTGGCCACTGCTTTAGCTCAGGCCTCGTACCAGGCCTCTAATACAAAGGCTCATATCTCAGGCTCTCTTCCTACTACAGCCGGGGGAAGCAGTAGGGTTGATATATCTTGGATTTCGTGAGGCTTTGATACAGTCCCACCTGACATTCTCCTATGCAAACTAGGAGAGCGTGGTCTACATGAAATTATTATATGGCGGGTGCAGAACAGGTTGAAAGAGCATGCTCAAAGAGGCGTTAGCAATGGTTCACTGTCAAACTGGGAAGCTGTATCTAGTGGGGTCCCATCGGGGTCAGTCCTGGGTCTGGTACAGTAGCGTAGCCGGGGGGGAGCAGGGGGAGCAGCCGCTCCCTCTGTGAGCAGAAGCGGCGGAAGCGGCACCTTTTTTTAGCAGCGCTAAAAGGCGCCGCTTCTTTTTAAACGCCGCTTCTTGCACTCACCCGGCGGCGCTCTGGGTCTTCGGCAGCATTTCAGCGGCGGGTACCATCGAAGACCCAGAGTGAGTGAGGACCCACCGCCGAAGTGCCACCGAAGACCCGGAGCGCCGCTGGGTAAGTACAGGGGGAGGTGCCTTCTTATAGCCCCGCTCCCCCTGTGCTCCAGACCTGGCTGCGCTACTGATCTGGTACTACTCAATATTTTCATAAGTGACTTGGAGAATGGAGTGGAAAGTGTGTTTGTAAACGACACCAGGCCGGGAGGGGTGGGAAGCACTTGGAGGACAGGATTCGAATTCAAAACAACTTGCACACATTGGAGAACTGCTCTGAATCCAACCAGATGAAATTCAGTAGAGACAGGGCAAAACACTTCAAATGGGAAGGGAAAATCAAATGCAGAGCAGAGCTACACACTGGGGAATAACTGGCTGGGTGGCAGCGCTGCTAAAACGGACCTGGGGGTTAGAAGCGACAAAGGATCCTGTGACACCTTATAGACTAACAGAGGTATTGAAGCATAAGCTGGGGGTTAGAGTGGATCACAAATTCCATATGAGACAACAACGTGCTTGTGGCAGAATGTACCCTGTGTCCATAGGCGCCGACTCCGTGGGTGCTCCAGGGCTCAGGCACCCACAGCAAAAAAATCAGGGTGCTCAGCACTGAAGAGCCAGAGCCTGAGTGTGAAATGTGATGAGTTCTGTGCCGCTAACATCTGCCCTTGGGGCAGGAAATTTAAGATTAGTGTTGGAAGGGACCTCAGGAGGTCATCTAGTCCAACCCCCTGCTCAAAGCAGGACCAACCCCAACTAAATCATCCCAGCCAGGGCTTTGTCAAGCTGGGCCTTAAAAACCTCTAACAGAGGGAGAGTGATTAAGATAACAAAAGCCTTGTCATTAAATTAAATTAAATTAAAGATGGTTAGATGATCCTGTAAGCATTCGCAGGCACTCCAGTTAAAAGATAGGAAACAAAGGGAAGGAACAAATGGTCAGTTTTCAGAATGGAGAGAGGTAAATAGTGGTGTCCTCCAGGGGTTTGTACTGGGGCCAGTCCTATTCAACATATTCATCAATGATCTGGAAAAAGGAATAAACGGTGAGGTGGCAAAGTTTGCAGTTTCTTTTCAGAATAGATGTGCACGAGCTGGAGAGAAACCAGACGAGAGCACAGCCCCCCAACCTGAAGCAAATACTCACCAGCAACCACACACCATACAACAAAAACACTATCCCAGGAACCTATCCTTGCAACAAAGCCCGATGCCAACTCTGTCCACATATCTATTCAAGTGACACCATCATAGGACCTAATCACATCAGCCACACCATCAGGGGCTCGTTCACCTGCACATCTACCAATGTGATATATGCCATCATGTGCCAGCAATGCCCCTCTGCCATGTACATTGGCCAAACTGGACAGTCTCTATGCAAAAGAATAAACGGACACAAATCTGACATCAGGAATCATCACATTCAAAAGCCAGTAGGTGAACACTTCAACCTCCCTAATCACTCAATGACAGATATAAAAGTTGCAATTTTGCAACAAAATAACTTCAAAAACAGGATCCAAAGAGAAACTGCGGAATTGGAATTAATATGCAAACTAGATACCATTACCTTAGGCTTGAATATTGACCGTGGATGGCTCGGTCATTATGTTAATTGAATTTATTTCCCCCTTAACACCTTTGTGTCAACTGTCTGGAATAGCCCCTGTTGATTATCACTTAAAAAGTTTCTACTGATAACAGTTCCTTTCAATTAATTAGCCTCTTAACATTGGAATAGACACCTCCACCTTCTCATGTTTCTTTGAATGTATAAATATCAGTTCACTGCATGTTCCATTCCATGCATCCGATGAAGTGGGCTCTTAACCCACGAAAGCTGATGCTGAAATAAATGTGTTAGTCTCTAAGGTGCCACAGGTATTTTTCTTGTTTTCTTTTTGCTGAGACAGACTAACACGGCTACTACACTGCAACCATAAAAGGTTTAGAAAACCTGACCTGTGAGGAAAGATTAAAATACTGGGCGTGGCTACTCTTGAGCAAAGGAGACTGAGGGGGGACCTGATAACAGTCTTCAGAGATGTTAAGGGCTGTTATAAAGAGGACAGTGATCAAGTGATCTCCATGGCCACTGGCGGTAGGACAGGAAGTAATGGACATAAACTGCAGGAAGGAAGATTTCGGTTGGCTATCAGGAAAAACTTTCTAACTCTCAGGGTAGTTAAGCTCAGGAACAGGCTTCCAAGGGAGGGTGTGAGATCACTGTCACTGGAATTTTAAGACCAGGTTGGACAAACCCCTGTCCGGCAGGGCCGGCTCCAAGCACCAGCTTTCCAAGCTGGTGCTTGGGGCGGCATCAAGAAGGGGCGGCAGTTCGAGTCCCACGGCGGCAATTTGGCGGTAGGTCCGCCGCTCTTCCCGCACCCAAATTGCCGCCGGAGGACTCAGACTGCCGCCCCATTCTCGCCCGCCGCAGCGGCAATTCGGCGGTGGGAAGAGCGGAGGACCTGCTGCTGAATTGCCGCTGCCGCAGCGACTGCTTGTGGTGGCAAAATTGTTAAGAGCCGCCCCTGCTGTCAGCGATGGTCTAGGGTTACCTGGCCCTGCCTCAGCACAGGGGGCTGGACTAGGCGGCCTCTCGAGGTCCCTTCCAGCCCCACATTTCTATGATGCTATGACGGAGAAGTCTGGGCTGGGCTGGGCTGCCGCTGCAGAGGTCTGTCTGGAGGTAGTTACAGATTCATAGCTATCAAGTTCAGAGTGGCCCGTTCTGACCATCCAGTCAGACCTATGGCCTAGCCCAGGCCAGAGACCTGCCCCGGGCTCCTTGCAGGGGGGATCTTCTCCCCTTCTGCCAGCGACTCTGTTGCGCTCAGTAACTGGTGGGTGAATTAGAGCAAATCTTTAGAAAGGCAGCAGCCACCCTCAATGTAAATACTCCATGTGTCAGAGACTCCACCCTGTCCCTGGGCGGCTGTTCCCCTGGGGAATCACCCTCATGTACAGGCGCCAACATCCCCACACACTGATACACACTCTCATGTACAGGCGACGACATCCACGCACACCGATATGCACCCTCATGTACAGGCGCCGAAATCCCCACACACCGATACGCACCCTCATGTACAGGCGCCGACATCCACGCACACCGATACACACCCTCATGTACAGGCGCCGACATCCACGCACACAGATACACACTCTCATGTACAGGTGCCGACATCCCCACACACTGATGCACACTCTCATGTACAGGTGCTGACATACACACACACCGATACTCTCATGTACAGGCGCCGACATCCCCACACACTGATGCACACCCTCATGTACAGGCGCCGACTCCATGGGTGCTCTGGGGCTGCTCAGCACCCACCGAAAGCCCCGTGGATCAGCGCCTCCCCCTCCCCCACAGCGCCTCCCGCCAGCCGCTATCAGCTGTTCAGTGGTGTGCAGGGCACTGCGGGGGAGAGAAAGGAGCAGGGGCAGGAAGAGGCGGAGGGGGAGGGGAAGGAGCAGGGACAGGAAGAGGCGGAGGGGGAGGGGAAGGAGCAGGGGCAGGAAGAGGCGGAGGGGGAGTGGAGCGGGGCAGGAAGAGGCGGAGGGGGAGCGGAGCGGGGGCAGGAAGAGGCGGAGCGGGAGCGGAGCGGGGGCAGGAAGAGGCAGAGCGGGAGCGGAGCGGGGGCAGGAAGAGGCAGAGGGGGAGCGGAGCGGGGGCAGGAAGAGGCGGAGGGGGAGCGGAGCGGGGGCAAGAAGAGGCGGAGGGGGAGCGGAGCGGGGGCAGGAAGAGGCGGAGGGGGAGCGGAGCGGGGGCAAGAAGAGGCGGAGCGGGGGCAGGAAGAGGCGGAGGGGGAGCGGAGCGGGGGCAAGAAGAGGCGGAGGGGGAGCGGAGCGGGGGCAGGAAGAGTCGGAGGGGGAGCGGAGCGGGGGCAGGAAGAGGCGGAGGGGGAGCGGAGCGGGGGCAGGAAGAGGCGGAGAGGGAGCGGAGCGGGGGCAGGAAGAGGCGGAGGGGGAGTGGAGCGGGGGCAGGAAGAGGCGGAGGAGGAGCGGAGCGGGGGCAGGAAGAGGCGGAGGGGGAGCGGAGCGGGGGCAGGAAGAGGCGGAGGGGGAGCGGAGCGGGGGCAGGAAGAGGCAGGACAGGGGTGGGGGCATAGGGGAAGGGGTGGAGTAGAGGTGGGGTCTGGGGAGAAGCGGGGGTCGAGCACCCCCCCCCCAGGAACTGAGGAAGTTGGCGCCTCTGCCCTGATACACAATGACACACCCTAACACCTCTACATCCCATAGACACAGCAATACACACTGTTAAAAGCTAACACACATCTTCCACACATTTACAGACACCTGATATATCTTCAAGCCCCTATACACACAAGAACACCCCCCAACACCATATACACACCCCTATAATACTTAGCCACACAACCCTTAACACACACACTAATACACCCCACAGACATCCCCTCACACCCCTCCAACACAGCCTATAACCTCACCACACTCCCCCCTACACACTCTCCCCCTCTCCAGGCTGCTTTGCCCCACACACTCGCTGTCACTGTCACTTCACACCCTTCAGAAGGTCTGAGCTGAACACTCCAGACATAACTACACCCCCCGGAGGACGCGGGGCCCCCTTGGAGGCTCTCGGTGTCCCAGGGTTTGGATCCTGCCCACCAGCCCGTCTGTGCAGAACTCACCCACACAGCTCACATGGCTCGTGTCCCACTCCACATGCCCAGCCGTCTCCGTACATTGCACCCAAGCCGGGCTCCCCTCGTACTGCTCCGGCCGACAGGTCACCAGAACCCTCTCGCCAACGTCAAACTCTGTCTGTGCGGTGGCAGCAGAGACCGACGGGGGCCAGTTTCCTGCCCTCGTACAAACCCCTGGAGGGAAAGAAATGTCCAGTCTTGGCAAATCCTGTTCTGGTGAACGGTGCAGCTGGCTGCCAGTGGGTGATCCTGGGGCAGAGCTGAGCCAAAGGAAGCCCTGGAGAAACCAGCACAGCAAAGGGAAAGGCGAGGAAGACGGACACCCCGGTGACAGGGAGTCTCTGGGCTGCTCCTGCCCTTCCTTATTGGCCCCTGGGCCCAGGGCCTGGGGGGGCAGGGGGCTGGCTGAGGGACCCTTCAATACAAGCAGGGCTTAGGTCCCCATAGGAGAGGCTGAGAGGCCAAAACTAACGAGAGGGTTTACGGGGCGAGAATCCACCTGGCTCTGGAGATACCAAAGAGTCACGGAGAGTCTGGCTGCCGGCCTGGCCCCGGTGCCCGCGGTGACTCGGGGGGTCTCACACTTACCCAGGCAGGTAGCTGTCTCATTCCAGACAGGCTGGCTCCCATTTCTGACACATTCGATCACAGGCTGTGATGGCCGATACCCCTCAGGGCAGCTCAATGTCACCGAGTCACCCAGGGAGTAGAACTGCCTGTCGGGGGCAAACTGCAATCTGGAGTCCCAGGGTTTGGGTATTTCACATTTTTCTGTGTATCAAAGGAATAAGGGGAGACTCTTGAGAGTAATTGAATCATGCAGCTGCCCCCAGCCATTGTGGGTCCGATCCTGAGCCACGCTGGGCACCCACACTACAGTAGGGGTTGCCGGCATCAGCTCCTCTGTGATCAGGGCTATCACCCCATTTCTCTCTACGGGATTCACACGTCCTCAGGCCTTGGTGGGACGGGTTGAGTGAGGGTGAGTGCAGGCGAGTCAGCCCCACTGAGTTGCGGGGAGAGGACGTATTTCCCTGGTGTCAAGGCCAGAGTGGCCCGTTTTGACCATCCAGTCAGACCTATGGCCTAGCCCAGGCCAGAGACCTGCCCCGGGCTCCTTGAAGGGGGGATCTTCTCCCCTTCTGCCAGCGACTCTGTTGCGCTCAGTAACTGGTGGGTGAATTAGAGCGAATCTTTAGAAAGGCAGCAGCCACCCTCAATGTAAATACTCCATGTGTCAGAGACTCCACCCCGTCTCTGGGCGGCTGTTCCCCTGGGGAATCACCCTCATGTACAGGCGCCAACATCCCCACACACCGATACACACTGTCATGTACAGGCGCCGAAATCCCCACACACCGATATGCACCCTCATGTACAGGTGCCAACATACACGCACACTGATGCACACCCTCATGTACAGGTGCCAACATACACACACACAGATACACACTCTCATGTACAGGCGCCGACATCCCCACACACCAATACGTACCCTCATGTACAGGCGCCGACATCCCCACACACTGATGCACACTCATGTGCAGGTGCTGACATACACACACACCGATACACACCCTCATGTACAGGCGCCGACATCCCCACACACTGATGCACACCCTCATGTACAGGTGCCGACATACACACACACAGATACACACTCTCATGTACAGGTGCCGACATCCCCACACAGTGATGCACACCCTCATGTACAGGCGCCGACATCCCCACACACCGATACACACTCCCATGTACAGGCGCCGACATCCCCACACACCGATACACACCCTCATGTACAGGTGCTGACATCCCCACACACCGATACACACCCTCATGTACAGGTGCTGACATCCCCACACACTGATGCACACCCTCATGTACAGGCGCTGACATCCCCACACACCGATGCACACCCTCATGCAGGCGCCGACTCCATGGGTGCTCTGGGGCTGCTCAGCACCCACCGAAAGCCCCGTGGATCAGCGCCTCCCCCTCCCCCACAGCGCCTCCCCCTCCCCCACAGCGCCTCCCGCCTGCCGCTATCAGCTGTTCAGTGGTGTGCAGGGCACTGCGGGGGAGGGGGAGCGGAGCGGGGGCAAGAAGAGGCGGAGGGGGAGCGGAGCGGGGGCAGGAAGAGGCGGAGGGGGAGCGGAGCGGGGGCAGGAAGAGGCGGAGCGGGGGCAGGAAGAGCGGAGGGGGAGCGGAGCGGGGGCAGGAAGAGGCAGAGGGGGAGCGGAGCGGGGGCAGGAAGAGGCAGAGGGGGAGCGGAGCGGGGGCAGGAAGAGGCGGAGGGGGAGCGGAGCGGGGGCAGAAAGAGGCGGAGGGGAAGGAGCAGGGGCAGGAAGAGGCGGAGGGGGAGCGTAGCGGAGGCAGGAAGAGGCAGAGGGGGAGTGGAGGGGGGGCAGGACAGGGGTGGGGGCATAGGGGAAGGGGTGGAGTAGAGGTGGGGTCTGGGGAGAAGCGGGGGTCAGGCACCCCCCCTCCCCCAGGAACTGAGGAAGTTGGCGCCTCTGCCCTGATACACAATGACACACCCTAACACCTCTACATCCCATAGACACAGCAATACACACTGTTAAAAGCTAACACACATCTTCCACACATTTACAGACACCTGATATATCTTCAAGCCCCTATACACACAAGAACACCCCCCGACACCATATACACACCCCTATAATACTTAGCCACACAACCCTCCACACACACACACACTAATACACCCCACAGACATCCCCTCACACCCCTCCAACACAGCCTATAACCTCACCACACTCCCCCCTACACACTCTCCCCCTCTCCAGGCTGCTTTGCCCCACACACTCGCTGTCACTGTCACTTCACACCCTTCAGAAGGTCTGAGCTGAACACTCCAGACATAACTACACCCCCCGGAGGACGCGGGGCCCCCTTGGAGGCTCTCGGTGTCCCAGGGTTTGGATCCTGCCCACCAGCCCGTCTGTGCAGAACTCACCCACACAGCTCACATGGCTCGTGTCCCACTCCACATGCCCAGCCGTCTCCGTACATTGCATCCAAGCCGGGCTCCCCTCGTACTGCTCCGGCCGACAGGTCACCTCAACCGTCTCGCCAACGGCAAACTCTGTCTGTGCGGTGGCAGCAGAGACCGACGGGGGCCAGTTTCCTGCCCTCGTACAAACCCCTGGAGGGAAAGAAATGTCCAGTCTTGGCAAATCCTGTTCTGGTGAACGGTGCAGCTGGCTGCCAGTGGGTGATCCTGGGGCAGAGCTGAGCCAAAGGAAGCCCTGGAGAAACCAGCACAGCAAAGGGAAAGGCGAGGAAGATGGACACCCCGGTGACAGGGAGTCTCTGGGCTGCTCCTGCCCTTCCTTATTGGCCCCTGGGCCCAGGGCCTGGGGGGGCAGGGGGCTGGCTGAGGGACCCTTCAATACAAGCAGGGCTTAGGTCCCCATACGAGAGGCTGAGAGGCCAAAACTAACGAGAGGGTTTACGGGGCGAGAATCCACCTGGCTCTGGAGATACCAAAGAGTCACGGAGAGTCTGGCTGCCGGCCCGGCCCTGGTGCCCGCGGTGACTCGGGGGGTCTCACACTTACCCAGGCAGGTAGCTGTCTCATTCCAGACAGGCTGGTTCCCATTTCTGACACATTCGATCACAGGCTGTGATGGCCGATACCCCTCAGGGCAGCTCAATGTCACCGAGTCACCCAGGGAGTAGAACTGCCTGTCGGGGGCAAACTGCAATCTGGAGTCCCAGGGTTTGGGTATTTCACATTTTTCTGTGTATCAAAGGAATAAGGGGAGACTCTTGAGAGTAATTGAATCATGCAGCTGCCCCCAGCCATTGTGGGTCCGATCCTGAGCCACGCTGGGCACCCACACTACAGTAGGGGTTGCCGGCATCAGCTCCTCTGTGATCAGGGCTATCACCCCATTTCTCTCTACGGGATTCACACGTCCTCAGGCCTTGGTGGGACGGGTTGAGTGAGGGTGAGTGCAGGCGAGTCAGCCCCACTGATTTGCGGGGGGAGGACGTAGTTCCCTGGTGTCAAGACCAGAGTGGCCCGTTCTGACCATCCAGTCAGACCTATGGCCTAGCCCAGGCCAGAGACCCGCCCCGGGCTCCCTGCAGGGGGGATCTTCTCCCCTTCTGCCAGCGACTCTGTTGCGCTCAGTAACTGGTGGGTGAATTAGAGCGAATCTTTAGAAAGGCAGCAGCCACCCTCGATGTAAATACTCCATGTGTCAGAGACTCCACCCTGTCCCTGGGCGGCTGTTCCCCTGGGGAATCACCCTCACGGTTAAAAGTTGCACCATAAATGGCCCCACCCCATAGTGTCCGGGGACTGGCACAGCGACAGGCTGCAGCTCCGGCTCCTGGGGGGGGCTCCTGGGGTCTCAGTAGAACAGAGCCTCAGCTCCCCCTGCCCCTGAGCTCCGTCTATCTGCCTAGGGCCCTGCACGGCACATCCCCGCAGCGCCTGAGCCGTGCTGAGGAAGGGATCTGACATCAACGGCACAGTGTGGAGACCTGAGCGGTGGAGTCTGAGCAGTTTCTGTGGGGCTGGAAGGCAGGAGCGGAGCGCGCCCCGTTAAAAGTTTACCCCTCCAACCCCCCTATACTAACCACTGCCGCTAACCCGGCCCCTGTTACAAACACAGCAATACACATCCCAGACACCCTCACCCCGACATCCCTACAGACACCCCGACACAGCGCCTCCACACACACGGTATAGGCACTGCCAGCCCATACCCCGACACATATGCACCCCCCCGGATGGGCTGCTTTGCACTAGCTGCCCCATACCCTGGCTGTCACCCTCATTTAACGGTGTTCAGAACGTTCAGGACATAAATACCCCCCCGGTGCCCGCGGTGACTCGGGGGGTCCCGCACTTACCCTGCTGGCAGGTGGGTGTCTCACTCCAGACAGACTTGCTCCCATTTCTGACACATTCGATCACAGGCTGTGACGGCTGATACCCCTCAGAGCAGCTCAGATTCACCGAGTCACCCGGGGCGTAGAACTGCCTCTTGGGGTCAAACTGCAATTTGGGGTCCCAGGTTTTGAGTATTTTACAGTTTCCTGTGGGTAAATGAGAGCAGAGTATTGGGGGTTACTGGAACCAGGCAGATCCCACTGAGTATTATGGGCTGTCCCTGAACCATGCTGGGTTCCCACAAGAGCGGGGGCGGGGCAGCAAGGATCAGCCCTTCTCAGGATCAGGCCCCAGGACTCTCCCCATGGCCTCTCAGCAGCCTGGCTGGAGCCCTCCCTGGCCAGACGGTGCCCAGCCAGCCCCAGGGCCGGCTCCCCGCACTCACTGACACACACGTGTTTGCCAGAATCCCACTCGAAGTGTCCCGACTCCGTCTCTCTGCACGTCACACTGAACGAGCTCGGCTGGAACGGCTGACGACAGGTCACCCGGCCCTCGGCCCCGACGCCGAACTCCGTCTGTGCAGGGTCAAAATCCACCTGCCTCAGCCAATCATTGCACATCCCTGCGAAAGGAACAGGAGAGCGGCCATGGGGGCGTCTGCCCTACGGTCGGAGAGCCCCTGGCTCTGGTGAGCCGGCCCCAGGATCACACAGGTGCTGGGGCCGGCCCTGCGTGAACGGCCCTGTGACCACGGGGAAGGCTGGGGGAGCGAGTCGGGCGGGGAGGGGACCGCGTGTCCGGGAGGCCCCGGCCTGGCTGCTCTCAGAAGCGGTGCTGGAAGAAGCACCCTGAGAAATGCTGAGATCAGTTCCCAGGCCTCAGAGCTCCGCTCCTCACAGAGCTGCCCGGCAGTGCCCAGCTGAGACTCCTGCCAGGCCGCGGCCACAGCCGCCAGCAGCCGCCTCAGGGCCTGTGGGGAGCAGTGTGCACCGGGGGAGGGGGAGCCTGTGTTTGTGGGGAGGGCTCACGGTGACAGCCCGGTGAGGGGTTTCTCAGCAGGCTGAGGGAAGGGGGTCCCCCTTTCTCTGCCCATTGTCACGGCCTCCCAGAACTCCCACCCTCAGGGCTCCCGTTCCCCAGCATCATGTCACTGGGTCCGGTGTCCCGGTTACCATGGGCCCGGTTTCCCTGGCCATTTCCGGCCGTAACTGGCTGCAGCCCCATGCCTGGGCTGGCTGGGGAGGTTTGGCCCCATGCCTGGGCTGGCTGGGGAGGTTTGGCCCCATGCCCGGGGGGTGGGCGCGGGGGGTGTATCAGTCTCCGCACACTCACTGAGACACTTGACTCCACTGATATCCCAGACTGCCCCGCGGTCCTTCAGCTCTGTGCAGTTTGCAGGGAACGGGCTGGATTCAGGGTCCTCAGGGCACGTCACCAGCACCGTGTCATTCACTCGAAACGCCATCTGCTCGGAGGGAAACGTCACCTTCGTGGTCCAGGATCCTTCCCTCCTGCACGTGCCTGTGACAGGAGGAACGAGAGGCTGAGGCCTGGCTGGAAACGGAGCCTGGTCACCACCTTTGTGCCTCCGCAGCCTGCCCGGAGATCGAGGAACCGTCCCGGGAAGGGCCCAAGCAGCAGCACCTGCCCCCAGTGCCCCTGAGGTGCAGAGGGAGGCTGGTTAGGGGCACCGGTCAGGTCAGAGAAGGGCCCCAGCACCCAGAGGTGACAGAGCCCAGCGGGGGGCGTCCTCAACAGTTCCATGTGGACGCTCCGGGGGCAGGTTGTTTCCCGGCCCCCTGGCCCCAGATTGGTCCTGAACAGGGCGGGATTCCTCCGTCTCATTGACCCGCCTGGTTCCAGCAGGGAGAGGCGCTGCACCCGCAGGTCCCCACCCCATGAGCTGCCCCCCAGACAGGTAGGGGAGGGGATGGGAATCCACCCATGCCAGGGAGCGCATGGAGCAGACAGCAGCACCCCGTTGAATGGACACTGGTTCCTATCAAGGGCCCCCCTCTGTTACCTGCCAGGGGCAAACCCAGAGCACCCCCGTTGCCTTCTCGGGGCTGCAGTGGGTAAATCGGAGCCTATCTGCATCTCTCTGCCCGATAGCCCCGCCCAGACGTGTGTGTGCAGGAGGGTCTCCGTGCACAGAGCTCCCTTCCCTGCACAGGAGAGGAGTGACCCTCCCTGTCCCAGACCCTGCAGAAGGGTCCCTGGGAGGAGAGGTGGGATCTGGGTGGGCAGGGAGCAGAGAGCGGCTGGGCCTGCCATGGGTGGGGACACGCCAGGGGCAGGGTGGGTGCACAGCGCCCCCCACCAGCCCTGCAGAGTGTGTCACTAGCTGGGGGCTGCCGTACCCAAGGGAGGTCCGAGTCGCGTGGGTCCTTGGAGCTGTGCTGGCAGGAGAAGGGAGCCCCAGGGCTTGCTTAGGGCCTCCCCAAGAATGGTGCCGGGCTGCAGCTGCTCTGCTGAGCCCGGGTTTATTTATCCAAATTCTGCCCCCAAGGGAATGATTCAGATGAGCTCCCCCAGCCCTCTCCCCAGGCTGTACCTGACCCAGCCCATGCCCTGATGGGCCCCAGGGAGATCACACACAAAGCAAGGAGCTCTGCCGGCCGGTGTGTGCCAGCTATAGGGAGAAGGGAGAAGTGTCCCCAGTGCCAGGCCTGAGGAGGGTACAGTGCAGGGTATAGTTACTCCTGAACCCGGCACGGCCTGTCCCTGGGGTAGGGTTTGTGACACTGTTTCCCATATTTTCATAGCAAGATTGGGATATGATTGTGTCATAATCATAAAGTATTTTATGCAAGATAAGCCATGTGAGGTATCATTGGAAGTTAGGATTTACTGAATAGGATTATCCTATTCGTGTGCATGTATCATTTCTGTATCTACAGTTAGGAATATGGACTATACATCTGTACTACAAAAGTGTTTGCACCTGGGGAACGTCACCAGACAGAGTGCAATCAGTCTGGCTGGCTAGCTGGGAACAAGTCAATGGATCGTTAGGGAGAACACCAGGTCTTTGAAGATGCTAATCTCCCACTTTCCTGGGATGCTACAAACAGCCTCTGGCTCGTGGCTGCTTGGACACTGCAGGGTCATGTGATCAAGTCACCTGGTACTGGACTCCATGATAGAATACCAGTATTTTTCCATTTGGGGTGGGGGGACCCACCTTGGAAAACAAAGGGTTCCAGCCATATGTAAAACCCATTTAAGGCAGGGAAGTGAGTTAATCAGGGCTCCTTCTTCACTGAATCCCCGCCCAGCATGACCCCATCAGCAGTCTCATGGGCAGCCGCCTTTTTCATTCCTCCCTCGCTTCTGCTAATCGGCTTCACTTCCCTCCCCGCAAACCCACGGGGCCCCAGAAGCCGTTCGCTTCGCCCAGGCCCGTCCCACCGCCGGTACCACCCGGGTGGGGGGCTTGGTGGGTACTGCAGCTTCTCAGACTGCTGCAGTCACTGCTGCCCAACACAGGGATCAAATCACAGAGAACTGCCCCGCCCCGGCGGGGAGAGGAGGGAGCTTACAGGCCCGTGAGCCAAACCCAGGTGCAAATCAGGGCTGGGCAGGAGAAGCTGATACCACATCAAACGCACAATGGGACTAGCGCCAGCTCACAACCACAACCCCCGGGCTACACAGGGAGACGTCACACAGCTCTATCCATCCCCGTGTCACTCACACGACCCCCCAGTCTCTTACCTACACCCCATCCCAGCCAAACCAAGTTCTCAGCTGCAGTCACCCGGGGACTCCCAGAAACCTTAGCTCTGCGTCCCCGGGGATGGCTCACGCTTCCTGAGATTGGGGGGCTGAGGAGGGCGTTACTGCCCTTTGCCCCTATTGCTGCAATGATGCAGGTGCTGTCAGCAGGGGGCGCTGTGCACTGTGGGGAGGCTGGAGCCATTGATTGTTAGACCAGGGCAAGGAGCAGTGACCTTGTGGTTTTTCTTGCTCCTGCGGCCACCTCTGCTTGGCCCTGCACAGGTCGGTGGGACCCACGCTCCCTGAACACCTTCTTCACCCGGGCTCCTGCCTGCAGGCACTGCCCTGCTGAGGGGAGGGTCCCCAACCCCACCGTGACCATGGATGGGTATCGCAGCAGGTCATTGACCAGCAGGACAGTGACTCATAGCTAGGCTTGGAAGGATGCGGTTTTTAATGGGGACGTGACAATAATAAAAGTAAAGTAAAATGCTGCTGGAGAACTCACTGAAGTTTGATTGAAGGATATTTACTCTGTATGTCGACAGTTTGTTTTTAAGGGCTATAAAGCTTTAACATTGTGAATCGCAACATCTACTGCCATTAAATAATTATTGTCCAACCCTCCCCACAACTCTGAAAATTTAAATCAATTTGGAAAAACGCTTAGAAATAAGCTGTGACGTTACTGACATAATCTGTAACTGTATAGATCATTGTTGCAACCACTGTTATATATTTGCATCAAATATTGTACAAAGATTGTCGTGTGAGGTGTCTAAGACCAGGTTATGGTTGGCTGGTTATGATTATGCTGTCTGTATATGTGTATCATTTCTGTAGTTGAAGTTATGAATATGGGCTCTATACTGTCTGTACTGTCTGAACCAAGAACTTTGCCATCACTGTATGTAATTGATTCCTTTTAACCAATTCTAGCTCTCACCTAGACCTTTTTCCTTTTATGAATAAACCTTTCGATTTTAGATTCTAAAGGATTGGCAACAGCGTGATTTGTGGGTAAGATCTGATTTGTATATTGACCTGGGTCTGGGCTTGGTCTTTTGGGATCGGGAGAACCTTTTTCTTTTACTGGAGTATTGGTTTTTATAACCATCTGTCCCCATAACGAGTGGCACTGGAGGGGATACTGGGAGACTGGAGTGTCTAAGGGGATTGCTTGGGAAGACTTGTGATTAGCCAGTGGGGTAAAACCAAAGTCTCCTCTGTCTGGCTGGTTTGGTGCCTTAGAGGTGGAAAAGCCCCAGCCTTGGGCTGTAACTGCCCTGCTTGAAGCAATTTGTCCTGAATTAACACTCTCAGTTGGGTCCCGCCAGAACCAGCATCGTTACATAAGCATTGCTGTTATCCATGGAAATTATACAAAAATACCAGTTCTGCTGAGGCTACTCATAGTTCAGGCTCCCCTGGCAGAGAGGGGTGCTTACTGGGGCACTCCACGGCGCTCTGTACAGAAAGCCGCCAGCCCCACAGTACACCGCCTGTGTCAACGTGCATCTGCTATGGAAAGGAATCCCTGCTGCATGGTCCCATCACTCATACCAGGTACCCCCCCCTCCAGCGGGCACTGAGAACGCAATGAACTCGTTACAGGAATGAGCCCACTGTGCTGGGGGCTCCAGGGGAGCCTGTGTGGCTCAGAGGGAGCAGGGAGCACAGGGTGGCTTGCTGGACTCCTGCTGCTGGTACCAGAGTTGTTTGCAAAAGAGAAACAAAACCCCACAGGTTCTCCCGCCCCCACCACGTGTGGGACTCACACCTGCCCCCCAGGGAACTGGTGATACTGTTTGTAGGGTAGCGTGAAGGCCACTTCTTATCCCCAGTCCAGAGACAGACGCTGACCTGTCTGCTGCTCCCAGGGGAGGGACCTGCTTCCCAGAGGGGCACCTGGCTGCAGGTCTCACTTGGCCCCCCCCAGGGGAACACAGTTTCCTGCCCCGCCCTCACCCCAGCTGCCTTTCACCCCAGCTCTCTGAGCTGTGCTTGGTGCTGAGCGTCAGGCTCTGGCACGGACGCGGAGGGCAAAGCCCAGCAGCCGCCTGCAGGCAGGGGAGCAGCAAAGCCTGAGTCGGGTCCTACCTGGAGTCTTGGGGGGGCTGGAACTGGCCGGTCCCGCTCCCTGGGCAGACAGCACGGGGGGAAGGGCCAGGAGAAGGGCCAGAGCCAACACCTGCAGGGCCATGTTCCCAGACAGTCCCAGGGCAGAACTCAGCCCCAGGCGCTCTGCCTCTCAGCTCAGCGCCTGTGTGAGCTCAGCGTGACAGAGACCAGCGAAGAAAGGAAACAGCCAGACACACAGAAATTGCATGTGGTGCAAGAGCTTCCTCCTTGGAGATGGAAACTCCTGTCAGAGCGGCTCTTGTTCCTCTCCGGGTGTGCTGGGGCCCTGCGTGGCTCCAGACCTGTTCTGTGACCTCGCTGCTCTGCGAGCTGTCAGACTTCTGAGGGGAACACACAATCTGCTGCTTCCCCCATCACTGGGCCAGGACTCCTGGGTCCCTTTGGCCCATGCCCAGCTTGCGGGGCTGGTGGGGGGGTAAGTCAGGGGACGCGAGCGCAGCCAGCCCTCCGCACTAATCCCATTGCGCTGCATACGAAGGGGTCTCTTGAGACACAGTGTAAAAGGTTTTAAAATCATGTTATGAAAAGGCACAAAGATGCCTTACACGTGTTTCCTACTGTCAATTTCTCAGCAGCTGAGCGATGGTTCTTCAGAGGACTGGGAGGTTCTGGACACCGACAGCTCCAAAGGGCCAAGGGGATGGGCCCGATCTGTTTTTGCCCAGACCCAAAACCAGATGCTCAACAGAATGCCTCCTGGTAGAAGAATTGGTAGGGGTAGAATTGGTAGGGGAAGTAGGAATGGGTGGCAACCTGGGGGGCAGTGACCAGGAGATGGTTGAGTTCAGGATCCTGACACAAGGAAGAAAGAGAGCAGAAAAATACAGATGACTAGGGAGGAGTATAAAAATATTGCTCAGGCATGCAGGGGGGTAATCAGGAAGGCCAAGGCACAATTGGAGTTGCAGCCAGCAAGGGATGTGAAGGGTAACAAGAAGGGTTTCTACAGGTATGTTAGCAACAAGAAGGTCAGGGAAAGTGTGGGACTCTTACTGAATGGGGAAGGCAACCTAGTGACAGAGGATGTGGAAAAAGCTGAAGTACTCAATGCTTTTTTTGCCTCGGTCTTCACAGACAAGGGCAGTTCCCAGACTGCTGCACTGGGCAGCACAGTATGGGGAGGAGGTGAGCAGCCCTCAGTGGTGAAAGAACAGGTTAAGGACTATTTAGAAAAGCTGGACATGCACATGTCCATGGGGCCGGATCTAATGCATCCGAGGGTGCTGAGGGAGTTGGCTGATGTGATTGCAGAGCCATTGGCCATTATCTTGGAAAATTCGTGGCGATCGGGGGAGGTCCCGGACGATTGGAAAAAGGCAAATATAGTGCCCATCTTTAAAAAAGGGAACAAAGAGAACCCGGGGAACTACAGACCGGTCAGCCTCACTTCAGTCCCCGGCAAAATCATGGAGCAGTCCTCAAGGAAACCATTTTGAAGCACTTGGAGGAGAGGAAGGTGATCAGGAACAGTCAACATGGATTCACCAAGGGCAAGTCATGCTTGACCAACCTGATTGCCTTCTATGATGAGGTAACTGGCTCTGTGGATATGGGGAAAGCGGTGGAAGTGATATATCTTCACTTTAGCAAAGCTTTTGAAATGGTCTTCCACAGTATTCTTGCCAACAAGTTAAAAAAGTATGGATTGGATGAATGGACTATAAGGTGGATAGAAAGCTGGCTAGATTGTCGGGCTCAACAGGTAGTGATCAACAGCTCAATGTCTAGTTGGCAGCCGATATCAAGCGGAGTGCCCCAAGGGTCGGTGCTGGGGCCAGTTTTATTCAACATCTTTATTAATGATCTGGATGATAGATTGCACCCTCAGCAAGTTCGCAGATGACACTAAGCTGGGGGCAGAGGTACATATGCTGGAGGGTAGGGATAGGGTCCAGAGTGACCTAGACAAATTGGAGGATTGGGCCAAAAGAAATATGATGAGGTTCAACAAGGACAAGTGCAGAGTCCTGCACTTAGGATGGAAGGATCCCATGCACCGCTGTAAGCTGGGGACCGACTGGCTAAGCAGTTCTCCAGAAAAGGAGCTGTGGATTACAGTGGACAAGAAGCTTATATGAGTCAGCAGTGTGCCCTTGTTGCCAAGAAGGCCAATGGCATATTGGGCTGCATTAGTAGGAGCATTGCCAGCAGATCGAGGGAAGTGATTATTCCCCTCTATTCGGCACTGGTGAGGCCACATCTGGAGTATTGTGTCCAGTTTTGGGGGCCCCACTACAGAAGGGATGTGGACAAATTGGAGAGAGTCCAGCGGAGGGCAACAAAAATGATGAGGGGGTTGGGACACATGACTTACGAGGAGAGGCTGAGGGAACTGGGCTTATTTAGTCTGCAGAAATGAAGAATGAGGGGAGATTTGATAGCTGCTTTCAACTACCTGAAAGGGGGTTCCAAAGAGGACGGAGCTCGGCTGTTCTTAGTGGTGGCAGATGACAGAACAAGGAGCAATGGTCTCAAGTTGCAGTGGGGGAGGTTTAGGTTGGATATTAGGAAACACTGTTTCACTAGTAGGGTGGTGAAGCACTGGAATGGGTTACCTAGGGAGGTGGTGAAATCTCCATCCTTAGAGGTTTTTAAGGTCAGGCTTGACAAAGCCCTGGCTGGGATGATTTTGTTGAGGTTGGTCCTGCTTTGAGCAGGGGGTTGGACTACATGACCTCCTGAGGTCCCTTCCAACCCTCATCTTCTATGATTACACTTTGCCTCTGAAGAAGTGGGGATTCACCCACGAAAGCTTATGCTCCAATATGTCCGTTAGTCTATAAGGTGCCACAGGACTCTTTGTTGCTTCTACATATCCAGACTAACACGGCTCCCCCTCTGATACTTGACACTTTGACACCTATTATTGGACCAGCTGCTGTTGGTGAGAGAGACAGGCTTTCAAGCCACACAGCGCTCTTCTTCAGGTCTAGGAAAAGTGCTTCCAGCCTCACAGCTAAATGCCAGGTGGAGCAGATTGTTTAGCGTAAGTAGTTGGCACGTGTGGTAAGGGACCATTCGAGGTAGAGTGTCCCATTAACACCTCTGCGGTCATAGGACAGAAGGAGGGGGCTAAGGGTTAGATTGTTGTAGTAAGCCATACATCCAGTGTTGAAAATGTCAATTTGTTATGGGTGAGGATGAAGTGGAGAAGCCTGGCGATGTAAAAGGAAGCAAAACTTTACAGCGACATCTACTTCCTGAGCAAACACAAGAAACAAAACATCCTCCTCAGAGGTTTCACCATCTCTAACTCTCTGACCACTGCCTACAACTCAGATATGCTGAACAGCTCTGCAGACAGACTTCAGAGAAACCGAGGAACCACTCACTGCACCTCACACCCTCCCGAAGGGACCACCCCAAACTAGAAATTATCTCATGCTCATGCACTGGAGGGGAAAAACCAGGAAACGTTACGTAGAAATCATACAAGAAATCTGAAAGAACTATTAAAAAAAAACCCTGGTAACAGCCATACAACAACAACAACAACAAAAAGTGGAACCAACTACAGCTACTTCACAACCCACAGAACATCACCTCTGGGAGAAACCATGGCTCCAGTACCCACCACATGGACACTACACGACACCCGAACATCATCAGTTTATCAAGGTTACCCCTCATGGGAGCTGAATTATTTGTCCTCTCCAAGGGACTGAACTTCTGCCCCACCACAGAACCTGATGCCATACTAAAACGTGGAGAACTCGAAGAATTCTTCCTCTGTCTCAGCCTCAAAGAATTCTTTCACAACAATGGTGACACCACCCACAACTACCACATCCCTGCTGGCAATCATAAGAGAAAAGAGCCATCTGACTGGAGACCACAGAGTCTCATACTTTTGATCGTCACATTGACTGCGAAATCCTTAACAAATATCACATCCTCCATAATCTCTCCCCTGCTCAGAGGACAGCCATAGTCCCTGAAACCTAACCACCAGATAGTGATCAAAGCTCCAGATAACGATCAAAGCAGCAGACAAAGGAGGTGCCACAGTAGCCCTCAACCAAGATGACTTTGTTAACAAGGCCAAACAACTCTCCAACATCCACCTACTATAAAAAACTCAGAGAAGACCCCACACCGCAATTTACCCAGGAATTTAAGGCTATCACTAAATCCTTCCCAAAACAACTCCAAGAGAAACTCTACAAACTCATCCCCCGTGAACACACACCAGAGACCTTCGACATGCTTCCCAAGATACGCACAAGGGAACCCAGGCAGACTCATTGTATCTGGCCACAGCACTCTTACTGAAGGAATATTGGGACTCATAGAAACCAACCTCAAGCCACTGACCACACAAAGCGCTACCTTCCTCCAGGACACAACTGACTTCCTCCAGAAACACCACAATATTAACAACTTCCTTCACAACAACATCCTCGCCACCATGGATGTCAGCTCCCTATACACCAACTTCCTTCATAATGACGGCATAGCTGCCTGCCTCAAATATTTACAAGACACTGGACAACCCTCACACATCACTCCAAACACATCCCCAAACTCATCCATTTCATCCCAGCCCATAACGATTTTACATTCAACAGCAAACCCTGTGTCCAAACCATGGGAGCATCCAGGGGTACTAGGATGGCTCCCCAACATGAAGAAGAATTTCTGGACAAATGCACCATGAAGCCGATGATGTACCTGAGATAAATCAATGATATATTTGTCCTCTGGACAGGCAGCTTAAACTCTCTCATAGATTTCCACCACCACATCAACAAACAACACCCATCCAGTAAACTCTCTCTTGGACACTCCCACACTAGCATCAACGTCTTGGACACCATGATCAGCTTCAACACTGGAACTCTACAGACAACTACATACAAGAAACCCCCAGATGCCCAAACACACCAAGAAACCTGTTATCTACAGCCAGGAACTCATACCACAGAATATGCTCCAAGGGGAAAGTCCAGGATATACACCTTAACACGCTCAGAACTGCCTTCACCAAACAAGGACACTCCCCCGGAGAAGTAGATCACATCATGGAACGGGCCATCCAAATACCCCAAGAGAACCTACTTCAAGACAGAAATAAAACCCTCTCTCATCGAACACCCCTAGTTATCACCTACCATCCCACAGTGGAACCCATATAGGGTATCATCAAACAACCACAACCCATATTCAATGGGGACCCCATCTTGAAATAAATCTTTCTTGAACCCCCCTTATGGCCTTCAAACAACCCCACAACCTCTCCAAGCTCACCATCAGAAACAGGCTCCCCACAAACCAGGTGGAGTGGCCTCCCTCCGAACTGGAAAGGAGGGATCGTCTGCACTCCCCCGGGTGGGTGGAGCTGAATCGGCCCTGTCTCCAGGCCTGGAAGTCCCAGGTGGGACAGGAAGTATGAAAGGAGAGCCCTGGAGCTCAGTTGGTGCTGGATCACTGGAGGGAGCAGATGTCTCCTCCAGGCAGAGGAGATCTCTACAGGATTCCGGACTAGCCCCCGAGTGGAGCTGCAGCCTATGGCTGGAGGAGACAGATGAGTATCTCGAGGAGCAGCCAGGACCGCCATCGGACGAATGCCCCGAGGAGCTGTGGGGACTGCCGAGTACCCTGAGGAGACAGAGGACCTATGGACTATGGAGCCCTACACCCAGACTGTGGTAGGAAGTATCCCGGGGAACCAGACTTTAGTCCGGTTTTGCTGCTGGAGAGTGAGTCAGCGTGTTACGGATGGATCCCTGCTCACCCAGTGGCGGATCCATCCAACACTGTTAGGGCCCGGGGTTGAGGCCTGGTGGAGTAGGGTGGGCTCGGGTCCCCCTACCCCCCACCGCCAACGCCACCCCTGGGGTGGCAGCCGACTCCCCCATAGACGGCTTATTGCTGTCTGCCCCAGCCAGGTGGCTGCGGGCTAAAGACTTTGTGGCTCTGCCCCACCCACATGGCCAGAGTTTCCCCTATAGACTGTTACTTGCTGTCTGCCTGTAGTGAGGCGAAATGGTCTCCCTCCCCACTCTATGGGCTTAAACTGCAGCAAGGGAGGTTTAGGTTGGACATTAGGAAAAAGTTCCTAACTGTCAGGGTGGTTAAACACTGGAATAAACTGCCCAGGGAGGATGTGGAATCTCCATCTCTGGAGCTATTTAAGAGTAGGTTAGATAAATGTCTATCATGGATGGTCTAGTCAGTAATTGGTCCTGCCATGAGGGCAGGGGGCTGGACTGGACGACCTCTCGAGGTCCCTTCCAGCCCTAGAATCTATGAATCTAGAGCGAGAGACCACTACACCAGGACACACCAGCTCAAAGTAGCAGCAGACCCTGCAAGAACAACAGATGCAAAACCTGCAACATCTCTCCACTGCTACGCTGATCAACACCCCACACAACACACCTTTCAAGATCCCCCAGTCCGACACATGCCTATCACAACAAGTGGTGTACCTCGTCCAGTGCACGAATTGCCCTGGTAACAACTCTGTGGGTGAAACCAGACAATCGCTGCCCTCTCGAATGAACTCACACAGGAAACTGATAAAAGACAAAACCACCCTCTCACCTGTGGGTGGACACGTTTCACACAGCGATCGCTCTCTGTCTGACCTATCAAGGAAACCTGCACAACACTTTCAAAAGACGAGCCTGGGAGCTTAAATTCCTAACTCTGCTAGACACTAACAATCATGGACTGAACAGACACTGGATTTACAGCAATCTAAACCCACTAACCCCCCTTTTTGTCCTATGAGTGCAGAGGTGTTAATGGCCACTCTACCCTGACTGGCCCCTTACAATAGGCGCTAACTAACTATGCTAAACAATCTGTTCCACCTGGCAGTTCCTTTCCCAGACCGGATCTGTGTGGCTTGTCTCTCTCACCAACAAAAGTTGGTCCAACAGAAAAGCTTCAAAAACAGACTCCAAGGAGAAGCTGCTGAACTTGAATTGATATGCAAACTAGATACCATTAACTCAGGTCTGAACAGAGACTGGGAATTGCTCGGTCATTACGTTAATTGAATCTATTTCCCCTAGTTAACTATCCTCACTCACACCTTTGTGTCAACTGTCCGCAATGGGCCATCTTGATTATCACTTCAAAAGTTTTTTCCCCCTGCTGATATAGTTCCTCTTAATTAATTAGCCTCTTACAGTTGGTATAGGCACTTCCACCTTTTCATGTTTCTCTGAATGTATAAATATCTGTTCACTGTATGTTCCATTCCATGCATCTGATGAAGTGGGTTCTAACCCACGAAAGCTTATGCTGAAATAAATGCGTTAGTCTCTAAGGTGCCACAAGTATTCCTGTTCTTTTCACCCACCTTGACTCTCTAATATCCTGGGACCAACACAGCTACACACTGCAGACATTTTGACACCAGTCAGTTAGCCAGTTTTTAACCCATTTCACGTGTGCCGCGTTCATTTTGTAGCGTTCTAGTTTCTTAATCAATATGTCGTGTGGTACCAAGTCAAACACCCTACAGAAGTCTAAGTACATTACATCACCACTGGTACCGTTAGCTACCAAATACTCTCATGAAAAAGAGATCAAGTTAGGTTCACAGGCTCTATCCTCTACCACCCCGTCGCTTGGCGTTAATGACGTTACCCTCCTTGTATGCTTTATGAATCGAGTCCTGGATCAGCCATCCCGGTACTTTGCTGGGATCGCCGTCAGGCTGCCAGACCTTATACACACATCAGTGGGGAAACCCCCGGGAGGTCGGAGCAGTTGAAGCAGAAGGACAATGCTGGCATGCGAACTAGAGGGATAAACAAACTGGTCCTGGGTAAATTGAGTCCTGTGTTCTACGCAGAGATCCCTGCACATGGAACATCCTCCAGCTCCCGAGGGGGATGCAGCAGCCCCAGGCGGGCAGCCCCAGAAAATGGAGCAGGCCAGCTCCCTGTGCAGAGCAGTGCTCCCTTTGGCCCAGGTAAGAGGGCAGGGCCGCACTGGGGCGATGGAAGGTCCGGGAGAGCCAGTGAGGGAGAGTCTAGGGGTGAGTCGGGAGGTTAGAGGAGCTCTGGGGAAAGCAGTTAGGAACCACTAGGAAAGCGATAAATAACAAGACAAAAAACATCACACGGCCTGTATATAAATCCATGGTACACCCACGGCTTGAACACTGCTTGTGGATCTGGCATCTCAAAAAAGATCTATTGGAATTGGAAAAGGTTCAGAGAAGGGCAACAAAAAATGATGAGGGGTACGGAACAGCTTCTGTATGAGGAGAGAATAATAAAACTGGGACTTTTCAGCTCGGAAAAGAGGCGACTAAGGGGGGATACGAGGGAGGTCTATGGTGTGGAGCATGCAAATAAGGAAGTGTTATTTACTTTTTCGTGTAACATAAGAACTAGGGGTCACCCAATGAAATGAATAGGCAGCAGGTTTAAAACAAAGAAAAGGAAGTATTTCTTCATGCAACACAGAGTCAACCTGTGGAACTCCTTGCCAGAGGATGTTGTGATGGCCAAGACCATAACAGGGTTCAAAAAAGAACTAGATAAGTTCATGGAGGGTAGGTCTATCAGTGGCTATTAGCCAGGATGGGCAGGGATGGTGTCCCTAGCCTCTGTTTGCCAGAAGCTGGGAATGGGCGACAGGGGATGGATCACTTAATGATTCCCTGTTCTGCTTGGCCTCCCGCACTGCTCTGCACATGCCGGAGCCAGGGCTCCCTGAGAGGGCCTCTTTCAGCTCCATCTGCTGCGGTGATGCCCTCCTCTTCCTCCTCCTGCCCGGCTCTCAGAGCCTCTGAACACCGACAGGCCCTGCCTGGCACGTCCCCCTCGGCGGGGTCGCTCCCCAGGCTCCGAGAGCGGAGCTGGCTTAGGGGAGCACCACAACTTGTTATTGCCACTGGGGGCCCCAGGCATCTCCCCCGTCCCTTCCCCAGGGGCAGCACCGGTCCCTGGCGGGTGAACCTTTCCCACAGGCTGCCCAGGGCCGGTGCGAGGCCAGGCCTGCTGTAAAGGGGTGTGGGCAGCGTGGCACGGTCATAGCATGTCATCTCCTCATCGCCCACCAGGTGTCTCCCCCGATCCACGGGCCACGTCCCCTCCCTGGGCGGCTGCATCCTGCCCCGGGCTATGCAGGGAGCAAAGGTGGCCAGGCCCGGGTTTCTGGCAGAGCGCTGGGCACCAGCAGCCATGGCATCTATTCCATGGACCCGCCAATCCTCCCCGTGGCGCTGTGTCCGGCAGGGGACAGGGACCCCCTGCCCGGGGCTTGGCGGTGCCGTGTCGTGTCTGGAGAGCCGGCGTCTCCGTCCCAGGGCTCAGGCCAGGGTCGCCCAGGGGATCGGACGTGCTCCATGTTCGGGACATCTTGACTGTTACTCTTGGAAAGCCTCGTGGCCGATCTCTCGCTGTCTGCGGGGGCCCGGCAGGGAGAGCCGGCCGCACTGCCGGCCCCACCACCACGAAGCTGTTTCCAGCTGTGCCGCCCCTTTGCTTTGCGCGGGGTTGTTTTATGTCCAGCCGGGCGCAGTGATAGCCCCTGTCCTGGGGACGGGGGGGCAGCTGGTTGTTCGGAGCCCGCTCCTGGTTCGCACGGCTGCAGCCCTCGGCCACCCTGGGCACACACCCCCAGTGGCCCATGCTATGTCCCCTAGTGCTGAAGCCCTACCCCCCCGTCTGCGCCCCCCCACCCCCTGCCCTGAGACCCCAGCACACACACTCCCGCCAGCCCGGGCAGGGAGATATTTTTTGCACGGGATTTAACAGAAATCGGTTGTAACAAAACCGAGAGTGAGAAAGGGGAAGTTCCCAGCCCGGGCTGGGGGCTGGGGACACAGGGGGAAGCTCGCCCCACGCTGGGTTTGGGGAAGCCGGGGCTGCGGGATGGGGTTTCCGACTGGCACGCGAGCAGTTCCCACACTTGTTCCCAGCACATCGCTCTCGGACACGTGACCCCAGCTAGACCCAGGCGGGTGGAGCCAGGGCCGGTGCAAGGAGGTTTTGTGCCCCAGGCGAAACTTCCTTGCACCGGCCGTGTGCCCTCCCCCCAGCTAATGCCAGCACGCCCCCCCCCCCCCCCGCCCGCAGGAGCTCAGCGCCCTCCGCCCGTGGGAGCTGAGCGGAGAGCTGGCAAGCAGGGGGGCGGCTCGCCGCGGCTGCCTGCTGCCTCCTGCCTCCCAGCTCAGTGGCTGAGCGGGGTGCCGGGAGGCAGCCGCCCGCCGCCCCCCAAATCTTGGTGCCCTAGGCGACTGCCTAGTGATAGCACTGGCTCTGGGTGGAGCTGGGAGATCTGTGGCGGCTCCCCAGCCCAGCCCAGCATGGCTCAGCACGGCCCGGCCTGGCCAGGCGCAGGGGGCTCCTGGCTGGGCAGAGGGGCGGGGGCTCCCCGCTGTGACCAGCCGACTCCCTTCCGTTTGGCTCACCGGCTAGAGCGGCGCCTGGCTTGGGTCCCAGCCGCGGGAACAGTCTGTGCTATGGACGGGTACAACGGACACAAGCGGCCTTGGAGTGAGTCTCTCCTTCCCTGCCCAGCAGGACCCAGCCAGTGCCAGCCTCTGGGGGGTGAATCGTTTTTCTCCCAGGCTGTGACCCTGGCCCCTGGGCAGCCGGCACTGACTCCCCCACCCCCTAGTCTGGCTTGCCAGGTCTAACACTGAGCGTGGCCCTGGCCCGGCCCAGCTCTTGCTTCACCCTCCTCCCCGCCCCCAACGGCCAGGGAGAACGCAGCTTGGAGACCTGGGGACCCCCCCGATCCTCCTGCTGCCCATAGGGTTGCCAACCCTCCAGGATTGTCCTGGACTCTCCAGGCATTAAAGATGAATCTTGAATTAAAGACTATGTCATGTGATGAAACCTCCAGGAATACGTCCTACCAAAACTGGCTACCCTAGCCCGCCCATCACCCCGTCCCGGGGCCTGCAGCGGGTCTGACAGTGTCAGGGAGGGGGCAGCGTGAATGTCACATACGCGTCCCAATGGGGGACACGGGCTGGAGTGGGGGCAGCAGCTTGTCCAGCTCCCACACCCTGGGCTAGTGATCGTAAGGGCGAATCTCTGCCCGCGGCCTGTGGACGAGAGCCCTGCGCCCTGCCCTGGTTCACTCTCTGCCTCCATCTCTCCCCACATCTGGCTGAGCCCCGCTGCCATGGCTGCCGGAGCTGTGCCCAGGGGTGCCCCCAGTCCATGGGGTGTGCAGTCACTCCAGACCCTGGGTATAACGGCGGGAACGCTCGGGGGGATCCACCCCTTTGGCGTGAGCTCTGGCCCTTGGCCTGGAATAGCCCGAGTCTGCTGCCCCTCCCGCCCCACGGCAAGGCGCCGAGCCCTGGGAACGGTGGGTGCCAGAGGGTGCTGGCTTGAGGGGGGGGCTGGGGAGGGTTGCTGGATCTGTGCCAGATGGTCATTGCTGCTGCCCTCTGCTATATGGATGGGGGCTCAGGGAAGAGTTGGGGTACCAATTGCCCCGAGCCGGGGGTTTGGCAGGACGGTGCCCGCCTAAGTTCCCTTTAAGCTACGCGGTCGCACATCAGGCTATCAAAGGCCACGTAGGTGCACAGCCACAGGGGCCTGGCTGGAGAGGACCCTCTCCCCCAGCCCTGAAGCTGCCACGCCCGGGGAGAGGCACCGCTCCCCCGGCACTGGGCTGCTGCAGCGAGAGAGGGCTGGGGGGAGTCCTCTCTCCCCGCCACAGCCCCAGGGCAGCCTGCACCCCAAACCCCTCATCCCCAGCCCCACCCCAGAGCCCACACCCCCAGCCGGGGCCCTCACCCCCCTCACACCCTAACCCTCTGCCCCAGCCCTGAGCCCCCTCCTGCACCCCCAAGCCCCTCATCCCTGGCCCCACCCTAGAGCCTGCACCCCCAGCTGGGGCCCTCACCCCCCCGCACTTCAACCCTCTGCCCCAGCCTGAGCCCCCTCCCACACTCCAAACCCCTCAGCCCCTACCACACGTCACCTCCATGTTGGTGCACATAACAAAATTCATTCCTCACGTGGACATAATAAATTCGAGGGGACGCCGCCCTCCATCACGCCTTGCGGTAGCAGGTTCTACACACAGAACAGGGAGGACCTTGGCCTGGAGGACAAAACAGCTGCCTTTTGTGGGCACCTAAATCTCACCAGATATCACCATTGCTGTGATAAAGGAGGGAGGGGGGAGAGATTCCTTTGATGGACACCCAGCCAGCCAGTTGGCTGTAAAATCCCTCTTGGTAGCTGTTCCCTGCTTGCTTTGCCTGTAAAGGGTTAAAAGTCCCCCAGGTAAAGAAAAGGGAGCGGGCACCTGACCGAAAGAGCCAATGGGAAGGTAGAACTTGTTGAAATTGGAAAGACGCTTCCCCCGGTCTGTTGTGTTCTCCTGGAAAGAGGGGCCAGAGAGCAGCAGAGCTGGGAGCAGCTTGAACACCAGGTATGAAAAACCTCAATTCACCCCTCACAGCTCCGTGTGTGAAACCCCAGCCCTGCACGGGGATCAGAAATGTTTAGAAAGATGCGGTTAGGTATCGAAGAGACTCCTCTGTGCGTACCCCAGATGCGTTTGTTTGCTGGGAGCCTTTACGCTGAACCCCCAAGAAAGCTACTTTGGGTGCTTGGGTTTTGGAATCGCGCTTTTAAAATCTAGCAAAAGCCGAAGTTCCAGATGGATTTTCTGTCTTTTGTTTGTAATAAAATTGACCTTTGTAAGAACAGGGCTGGGTTGTTGGTGTCCTAAGAGGTTTGTGGCTGTTTGATTAGCTGGTAGCCAGGGCACATTTCCTGTTTTCTTTCTCCCCTCTTCCCCAGGGGGGGTGGAAGGGCTGGCGGGTGCCCCACAGGGAGGGATTCCCAAGTGCTCCTTCCTGGGTCCAAGGGGTTTTTTTTGCATTTGGGTGGTGGCAGCGTTTACCAAGCCAGGGTCAGAGAGAAGCTGTGACCGTGGGAGTTTAATACTAGCCTGGCGTGGCCAGTGTTCATTGTTAGAACCCTTGTGGGCCTCTCCTGCTACCCCCCCCCCACCCCGAGAGACCCTGGCATGAGGGGGCCACTCCCCCTCATCCCCTGACAGGTGTTGGCATGAGGGATCCCTGCCCCCGACCGGCCCTGCCTGGTTCTGTTGCTGCCCCAGGACCCCGGGCTCCAGATGTGCTCACGGCACCGGGGCCACGTCTCTAACCTGCTCTCCCAGCCCGGCCGCGTCCCCTCCCCAATGGAGACTGCCCTCCCCTCCCCATCGGCCCCCTGACCGATACCCCCTTCCTCTCTGTGCCAGCTCTGCCCCCCCCCCACCCGGGTGAGCAGCAGGCCCTGCCCTGGGCTCCCTGCCTGACGCTGCCTGCCCCGCCCCCTGCACTGATGGCACCTCCCCCCAGCGCCTATGTTAGGGGCCCGGCCTCCAGTGCTCTGCCCCTAAGTCCCTGCCCCACCCCCTGCACTGATGGCACCTCCCCCGCCCCCCAGCGCCTATGTTAGGGGCCCGGCCTCCAGTGCTCTGCCCCTAAATCCCTGCCCCGCCCCCAGCGCTGCCCCCAGACACCGGTAGTGGCCAGCCCCAGGCAGGGCGAGAGTTCGGAGCAGCCCCAGGGGCTCGGCTGGTGCTGGGTCCCGGGCTCGACCCCCGTTTCCCGTGCTGGGCCGGAGTTCTGGCACCCAGAGCCTGGCGTTTCCCCTTTTCGCCTCTCAGCCGGGCCAAGCTCCCAGAAGCCACCCAGGGTAAGTGGGAACAGGGAAGTGCCCAAAATACCCTGTGCCCGGAAGGGTCCGGCCCGAATAGGGAAGGAAAAGCCAAGCAGCTGCTTCCCAAATGGGCCGGAGCCAGGGGCCGGAGGGGGGCAGCGGAGCAGGGACACGCACGGCACGTCCAGCAGCAGCCAGACCAGCGCTGCCTGGCGCAGACACACACGGCCCGCTGCGCTCTCAGCACCCTCGGGCCGGTCTGTCACCCCCCTGCCCAGGCCAGGTTGGAGCAGTGACCCCCCCCCCGCCCCTCCGCTCGTGCAAGGGTCTCTGGGACTGGCCGTGTAAGTGGCCAGAGAATTCCAGGCACCTCTGCGAGGCCCAGGCGGGAACGGGAGCGCTCTGGGCAGTACAGGCCCTGGGGCGCTTGTCGTCCGAGCCAGGGCGTGAACCCGGGCATCCGGGCCAAATGCCAGCTGCTCATCCCCTTCACCCCCAGTGGGGCAGCCCCACGGTGCCCTGCATTCCTCGTGCAGCTGGGCCTTCGTGCACATGGCGAGCCCAGGGGCAGGACGGCAAACGGGGGGAGAAACCAGGCCTCTGGCCCTGCGCCCAACTGCCCCTCCCTGGGCCATGCAGCCACAGCTCCAGTCTGACCCACGGCCCCCTAGAGGGGTAGGAACCGAATGCCCTAGCCCCGCCCCTTCACCGAGGCCCCGCCCCCTGCTCACTACATTTCCCCTCCCTTGATGGCTCGCTCTCCCCCACCCTCACTCGCTTTCACTGGGCTGGGGCAGGGGCTTGGGGTGCGGGTAGGGGGTGAGGGCTCTGGCTGGGGGTGCTGGCTCTGGGGTGGGGCTGAGAATGGGGTTTGGAGAACAGGAGGGGGCTCCAGGCTGGGAGGTGGGGCCAAGGGGTTTGGAATGTGGGAGGGGGCTGTGGGTTGAGGCAGGGGGTTGGGGTATGGGAGGGGGTACGGACTCTGGGCTGGGGCCAGGGATGAGGGGTTTGGGGTGCAGGAGGGGATGCCAGGTTGGGGGGGCTCAGGGATGGGGCAGGGGGTTGGAGCGTGGGGTTACCTCGGGCGGCTCCCGGTCAGCGGCGTAGCAGGGGGGGCTGAGGCAGGCTGCCTGTCCTGACACCCTGTTGCGCACTCCCCAGAAGTGGCCTGCAGGTCCGGCGCTAGTAGGCGGCGCGGGGGGATGGCGGGGAGACTCCACATGCTGCTCTTGCCCACAGGCACCGCCCCCACCCCCCAGCTCCTATTCGCCGGTTCCCGGCCAATGGGAGTGCGGAGCCGGTGCTCGGGGTGGGGGCAGCGCTCAGAGCCCCGTGGCGCCCCTGCCTAGGACCCAGACCTGCTGGCCACTCTGGGGCGCAGCGCGGAGCCAGGACAGGGACTAGCTGCCTGAGACCCGCAGCACCACTGACCGGACCTTTAACGGCCCAGTCGGCGGTGCTGACCAGAGCCGCCAGGGTCCCTTTTCGACCGGGTGTTCCGGTCAACAGCCGGACACCTGGCACCCTAGCAGAGGGGAGGCTGCCGGCAGGGCACTGCCATGAGGGCCCTTTGACTGTGGGGTTCACACCATGGCCTCCTTGGCCGAGTCTGCAGGAATCTGACCCTGCAGAGCATGCTGGGAGGAGCCAGAGGGAAGGGGCTGGGGCCAGGCAGGCTGGGGCTGGGTTGCTTGTTCTCCCCTGCTCCCCCCGCCCCCCCCAAGGCACTTGCCTTCCTCCCACCTTCCCTTGCACTCCCACCTGCTGGGAACAGCTGGTATTGCTCTGTGGGGCGGGGGAGTGTGGGGCCGATTCCTTTGCAGGGCGCTCCGTGGGCAGGGTGTGACAAAGTGGAAACAGTTTGTAATATTTGTATGAGGCCTGTGTGTGCCTCAGTTTCCCCACATGCAGCATTGTTACCCGGTGGGTGGAAGGGAACTGCTTGTTCTCAGGGCAGGCTGACACACAGCTGTGGGTGTCCCTGAGCTGTCTGGGCCTTAGTCTCCATATCAGTGGAGGATCTGAGAAGAGAGGGCAACTCCAATCAACAGGACATTGGTGCCTAGCAACCAAGGACCCAGGGGATAGGAACTGCCCCGCCTCTGCTTAGGGAAACTGAACAATCCCCAGCTGGAGATCAAAGGACTGGGGAGGAACGAGGTGGAGGATCAGAGCTGGCAGCTGGGAGGAGCTGGGGCTCTCACCTGGAGTCTGATCTAGGGGATCAGACAGAGACAGACAGAGCTTGAACCAAGGGGTTCTCTACACTGTGACTGGGCCCCGCGGGGGCTGGCCAGACTGGAGGATGCTCCAATGTCAGTTCTCTGGGCTCCCCTAAGGGCTCCCTATGCTGTGTCCAGGTGACGGACAGACCCGACTGTTCTGGCAGCGCTGTGTGCGTGTCACTGCAGATGCTGGGGGAGGTGCATTAATCCCTGCGGAGTGGACAAGTCTCCGTTGGGGTCTGGCTCAGTGGGACACGGAGCTCACGGGGTGGAGCCGGGGGGCTGCGGGCCCAGAGGTCCCCCCTAAGGAGAAGGTGAAGCTGCCTGGCTGACCCTGGAGGAAGACCAAGACCCCCAGGGGTCTGGCCCACTCACGGGTTCCTCCTACAGCCCATTCCAAAGCCGGGGCCTAGCACCGACCCTGTGGGTCCGTGATGCCTCCGTGCCAAGGTGCCCAGTCCCGCTCAGGGCCTGTGGGTGCTGCTGAAAGGCCGAGGTAACAATCCTGCCCTGGCAAGGGCCCAGCACCCCGTTGCCTGGGTATCTGTCCTGGGCCGCTCCCCTGCCCTGCAGCCAGTGCTCACACACTTGGCTCACCATGAGCACTGGCTCGCACACACACGTGCAAAAGCCCCTGGCCTGCTTGGATGCTAATTTCCCCTGGGAGCCGCTCGGAGACCTGTTTGTCCGGAGCCCGTGGAACCCGCCCGCCCAGGAGCCGGGGATCAGCAGGGCGGGGTGACTGACGTCCCGAACTAGGGCAGGAGAGAAACTAGGCCACGGCGAGGCTGGGTATTTATTCCTGTCAGCTGGGAGCAGGGCCCGGTTGTGCCAGGTGCTGCACAGACGCAGCGAGGGGCGGCACAGCGGGGAGCGCGCTGGTGTCCTGTCTACACTAGGGGCCCCCAGACACAGCTACTGAGCCGCAGGGCGGGGGGGCTCCGGCTGTGGGTGGCGCCAGGCTGTTCTCTCACCCAGTGCCCCGCCCGGCCCACGCCTTCCCGGGGAGCTGGGAACACGGGTGCTGTTTGATCCCTTTTCCTTCCCCCTGTATAGCCTGCCTGGGGAGTGCAGCGAGCGGCTCTCTGGCCTCAGAGTGTCAGAGACCCCGGAGAGACCATCCCCCAGAGGGGCTCCCTGTCTGCCAGCCCGGGGCTCGGCCACTGCAGCAAAGCTGGCTCTGGGGGCAGCTGCGGGAAGTGGCTCTCTCTGATCCCCGGCTCGGCTCACGCTCCCTCGGCTGCTGGGGGCTGCCGCGGCGCTCGGAGCTGCAGAAGAGGATGGGAAAGGTCAGCGAGCCGAGCTGCGCTGTCGCGTCCTAAGCTCTAAATGGGATTTGCCAGGTCGGGAGAAGCAATAAAGGGCAGTGCCCCCATTGGCTGTGAGCAGAGCCAGTGGCTTCCCGCGCGCCGCCCCCCCCCCCCCCCCCCCGCGTCCCATCCCCCACTCAGCTCTGCAGCATCTGAGCGGGATGGGCCCGGCCTGCTGGGCTCGCTGATGGCCAGTGGGGCGCTCTTGGGGAGCTGGGGGGCCCAGCACTGCAGCTCTGCCCACGGCTCCCCTGGGCTCTGTGCCCCCTTCCTGGCACCGGAAGCAGCCGCTGTGGGCAGCGTGGGGGCTGGGTGCCTTATGCTAACGCTCTCTCCGTGTGTGGTGGTTCCTTAGCAACATCCCCAAAAGTGCCCTGCCCGCATGACGCCTCCTCCGCCCCATGGGAGGGGGTGAGGCACCGCTCTCTGTGCCCCCCCCCCAGGCCGGGCAGTGCCAGGTGAGGGGACGGAGCTGGAGTAATGAGGTGAAATGCACTTATCCTAGGAGCTTTCTCCTGGGCGGGGGAGACGGTCCAAGAAGCTGGCAGCTCGTGGGGGCTCAGCACGGACCCATGGAAAGGATCCCCCCACAGCCAGGCTGCCCCAGCTCCCACCCTCCTCTGAGCCTGGGGCTGCCTGGCTAGCAAAGGGCAAACAGAGGTGAGATCGGCTTCCTCGCCTCCCTGTGCATCACGTTCCAGCCCCTCATACTCAGCCCTGCCCTGCTCTCGGCTCCTACTGTCGGTGCCACTCACCTTCACTCTGCACCCTGAGCCTGGTGGGCACCAACCCCACGGGGCCCCTTGTGACAAACTAGGACTGTTGTTAATGTTTTCCCTGAGTACTGTGTGGGTGCCTCGGTTTCCCTATGCAGTGCTTGAGTATCTAGGTGGTGGGACAAGGGTGCATGAGTGTTACAGAGGGGCCTGGACACAGAGAATGGCCGACACTCTGTCTCTTAGCAACTGATGGCCCCGGCCCCTCCCCTGCAAAGGTGAGAGCTAAAGGCGTTCGAACAAAGGGATCAGGTGACCTCCTGGCCCGGGGAGGAGACAAAGGCGGAGGACGGGCTGGACAGTTTCAGTTTGGAGCTGGCTGGGGAACATGCAGGGAAGCGCAGACGGGGTCTGGCCTCCCTGGCCCCGTTTGGAGCTGTGGGGTGAAATGCAGGGAGCCCCAGGCTGGGGTCTAAGCTCCCTGCCCCCCAGAAGGGCCCGACTGAGGGGTCCTGGATGTACTGACAAGCTCTGTTTGGACTGTGTTCCTGGCATCTCTAATAAACCTTCTGTTCTACTGGCTGGCTGAGACTCCCAGTGAATCCGGGGAAGAGGGGTGCAGGGCCGGACTCCCCTATACTCCGTGACAACTGGTGGCAGAGGTGGGATGTACTGCACCCCATGAACGGCACTTCCTGCAGTAAGTAACTGGGGAGCAGTAGAACGAAGGGGGGCTAACGAGGACCAGGCGTGCTGAAGGCTCACAGAGGAGCGGTTTCGGGGAGCGGAGGAGCTACGCTTAACTCCTGGGAGTGTGTGACCAGCGAGAAGGACTGTGCAATGATGGGGTCCCCCTGGGGGCTGCAGTGAGCAGTCCCAGGGGCGGAGGAGCCTGCGGCTTGGCCCTGGGAGAGAGAGAAGGATTTTTGCAGTGACAGGGTTCCCCTGGGGGTGCCGTGAGTGGACCCAGGGGTGGAGGAGCTGCAGCTCAAATCTGGCAAAGAGGCGGTGACCTGGAGAAGGGCTGGCACACTTGGGGTTCTTCCTGGAAACCGTGGGGAGCTAAGAGCACACAGGCCTGCGGATCCACAGCAACTTGGGAGCAGTGAAGTGATGGCCTATCGCCTTCTCCTTAAGAAGAGCATTGTAACCCTGTGCAAAAAGAGAGGGATACACATTGGGAAGCTCACTAAAGTCCAGCTAATCACACGGCTGGAGGAGGATGACCATTGTAAGGAGCAGATTCCTGACCCCAATGGGGCTACAGCAGGATCTGGGAGCAGCTGGAGTGGTAGCCTGGCATCCCCAAGAGTCTGGTCCCCAACCAGACGGGGGTCGTCACGATCGGGTTCCCCAGCAGGGGATCGGAGACGGATGGGACTGGAGCTGAGTCCGAGAGAGGAAGAGGACTGTGAGAGACAGCGAGAGCCCGAGAAAGACCTACAGGAGAAGCAGCAGCAGCATGAACTGGCGATGGTCAATGGAGAGACATTCTTGGGGTGGCGAGACCCCGGGACAGAGAGAACTGTGGTCAGGCCCAGGGTGGTGCACCCCCACCAGATGCTGAGGGGCTGTGTGAGCTGGGTGAGGGTCCCAGGGATGGAACCATTTGCCCTACCTATGGCCCAGATCCCTGTACAGACCCAGGAGGGGTCGGGCTGGCTGGTGGTTGGGGGTCTCCAGAATATCAGCTGTAAGGTGCTGTTGGGGGGTGACTGTGTATCTTTGGGACAGGATCCTGGCCCTGTAACGGCCGAGGATTTGAATTTGAACTCAAGGAACCAATTGGCTAAGATGGAAATGGTCAGTGAAAATGCAAATGACCTGGCTGGCAGGGGGGAGGAGCTGCCAGGCCCCGGTTACCTGCCTGTCTGTAACCAGACCCCTAGGGTGGGGTGAGACTGGTTACAGAATGGTGTCAGCCATTCTCCCCACCCCCCTGTACAATGGAGAGGTGGCTCAGGCAGTCTCTGATGCAGAGAGCAAAGCAGCGAGCTCGCTGCCTGGCCCCACAGGGACAGCCTGGGCAGCACTGAGCACGGGGAGAGCAGAGACCCCGGCTGAGTGGGGGGACACACAGGCAGGGCAGGACAGCTGCCAACCAGCCTGGCCTGGTCCCGAGGTGCTGCCGGGAAGTGATTCCACGGCAGGGAGGGAGCCACCAGGGACAGGGCTCAGTGGGACAGTGACCCCAGGCCTGGCCAGTGAGCTGCAGAGGGATCCCGCCTTGGAGAAGCTAAGGGAACTTGCTGGCCACAGCGCTGCAAACCCCCTTGGGGAAGGCTACAGGGACAGATCCCTGTGGGAGAAGGGATTCCTGTGCCGGGAATGGGCTTCCCAAGGGGAAGTAGAACTGTGGGGAATCAGGAGGCAGCCAGTGGGGCCCCAGAAGTATCATCACCGGCTATTGTACCTGGCCCGGGGTAAGGGAGAAGATCCCTGGAGGTCCCTGCCCATCAGGGAGGAACCTTTCCAGAAGGTGTCTATGTATAGAGTGGGGGTCCCCAACAAGGTCCTTACAGACCAGGGATCCGAGGTCATGTCAGCCCTGCTCCGGGGCGTGTGGGAGAAAGGTGGGGTCTGGCCCACCTGGGCCTCTGCATATCACCCTCAGTCCAACGGGCTGGTGGAGAGCGTTCAGGGGACCGTGAGGCTGATGCTGAGGACTTGCATAAATCAGCATCCACAGGACTGGGACAAGTACCTGCCCCACCGATGGCACAGGGAAGTGCCCCAGGAATCACCAGGGTGCTTCCCTTTCAAGCTGTGGTATGGGAGGAGAGTAAGGGGATCCCTAGAACCGGTAAGGGACAATTGGGAGGAGAATGGGGAAGACCCCCTGGTGGATCTCTCCCCTGAGATGGGAGCCCATCCTCCCATCAGGTGTCCCCCATTCAGAGTAACTGGGAAAACAGCCCAGAACCTGGAGAGAGAGGCCAAGGACAGGCTGGCTTTAGAGGTGATCCAGTCATTCAACAGCCCAGGGCTGGCCAAGGTGGAGGCGATCAGAGATTGGCCCGTTCCCCAGACCAAGAAACAGGTCCAGGCCTTTAGCGGGATGGTGGGGTACTACCAGAGGTTTGTACCCCCCTTTAGCTCCCTAGCTGCCCCCATCACAGAGCTAGGTAAGAAGGGGAAGCCAGACGAGGCAGTCTGGACCGAACAGGGCCAGAGGGCTCTCTGTGCGCTGAAGGAGGCTCTAATCCAGGGCCCAATAGATCGAGTAAACCCAGACGGGGCCAAGCCCTGTACAGTGTTCACCGAAGCCTCAGCCACAGGGCTGGGCGCGGTGCTGATGCAGGCCTATGCGAAGGGGGAGAGACACCCCATCGGGTATCTGAGCAAGGAGCTGCTGCCCTGGAGGCAGAACGGTCAGGCCATAGAGAGGGAATGCCTGGCCATGGGGCAGGCCCTTAAGAAGCAGCAGCCGGATCTATTTGGGTGGCGCTTTACGGTGTATATTCACCACTTCGCCCCGACGTGGCTGCATCCAGGAAAAGGGGCCGATGCCGAGCGGCTGGTGACACGGACACGTGGGCAGAGAGGGGACCAGATCAAGAGGGAGGCTCTTAACCAAGAGAGTCCGAATTACAGCCCTCCAGACTGGAGCGCTGGGAAAAGAGCTTATCTCAGCTTGAACCCCAGGGGTTTTGGGATGGGAAAAGGGCACGGGCCGCATAACCCTTCCCACATGCGGCCTGCGGGTACCATCCAGCACCCCCGACCTAAGGGAGCCCGTGGAACTGGAACGGCCTGGTGTGACCGGGTTCGAACTTCCCCAGGTCACTGGCTAAAGTGACCCCGCTCAGTTCGGTCTCGAAGGGGGGAGAGATGTGACGAACGAGGACTGTTGTTAATGTTTTCCCTGAGTACTGTGTGGGTGCCTCGGTTTCCCTATGTAGTGCTTGAGTTTCTAGGTGGTGGGACAAGGGTGCATGAGTGTTACAGAGGGGCCTGGACACAGAGAATGGCCGACACTCTGTATCTTAGCAACCGATGGCCCCGGCCCCTCCCCTGCAAAGGTGAGAGCTAAAGGTGTTCGAACAAAGGGATCAGGTGACCTCCTGGCCCGGGAAGGAGACAAAGGGGGAGGAGGGGCTGGACAGTTTCAGTTTGGAGCTGGCTGGGGAACATGCAGGGAAGCGCAGACGGAGTCTGGCCTCCCTGCCCCGTTTGGAGCTGTGGGGTAAAACGCAGGGAGCCCCAGGCTGGGGTCTAAGCTCCCTGCCCCCCGGAAGGGCCCGACTGAGGGGTCCTGGATGTACTGACAAGCTCTGGTTGGACTGTGTTCCTGGCATCTCTAATAAACCTTCTGTTCTACTGGCTGGCTGAGACTCCCAGTGAATCCGGGGAAGAGGGGTGCAGGGCCGGACTCCCCCACACTCCGTGACACCCCTACACCCAGAGCAGCCCCCTCTGCATGCCTGGCAGCTTGTCTCACTCCTTGGGCCTCCTCCCATCTGGGCTGCTCCTGGGCTCAGCACCTGGGTACCTGCCACACAGACAGGCCCTGGCTGGTGCATCACATCAGCTATCGGGCAGGCAGCCGGTGGTGGGGTCTGCCCAGAGCTCAGAACTAGCTGGTTCCTGGTCACTGCGGGATCCCGGCATGGTGAACATCTGTAGAACTCTGTGTAATGATGCTGGTTCTGGCGCGACCCAACTGAGAGTGTTAATTCAGGATAAATCGCTTCAAGTAGGGCAGTTACAGCCCAAGGCTGGGGTTTCTCCACCTCTAATGCAAACCAAACCAGCCAGCCAGAGGAGACTTTGGTTTTACCCCACTGGCTAACCACAAGTCACACAAGCAATTCCCTTAGACACTCCAGTTTCCCAGTCTCACCACCAGTGCCACTTGTTATGGGGACGAATGGTTATGAAACCAGTGTGCAAAGGAACCCCAGCCTGGGGCTGTCACTGCCTTGATTGAAGCAATTTGTCCTGAATTGACACTCTCAGTTGGGTCCCACCAGAACCAGCATTACTACACCCTTTCTCCCCGGCAGCCCCCAGGGCCCTCTCCCAACTTCCTCTTGGCATCCCCCACATTGTGATGCCCGGTCTCCTGCTGTATTTGGAGGTTTGTCCCTGGCACATTTCTTCCCATCTGCTGCCAGGCAAGGGACCAGGAGCCGGACCAGGGTGAGGGGCCCTGGCCTAGGGAGAAGGTCCCAGCTTCACTGGCTAAACTCCAGTGAAGGCGGGGGCCCAAGGCTGCTCTGGGATGGGGGACCCATGGAGAGTTCGGAGCAGCCTGGCCCCGCCCCGCTGCATGCTGGGATCTGCAGTCTTCACCCCCCCCCTCCCGCCCCCAGCTGTGAGCTTCCAGGATCCGCTTCCAGCAAGGAGGTTCGGTTCCGGGCTCTGCCTCACTCCCTGCAGCGCTGCAGCTGCCAGGCCGGGCGGACGGGCCGCTCTGCTGGAGGGAGTGGCTGGGAGCTCCAGGGCGTTCGTTATCAGCCCGGGTTATCAGCCCGGGTTCGTTATCAGTCCCTCGGGCAGCGCCATGCACGGATCTGAACCTGCAGTGCCATCTGGCCAGCGGGCTGCTGACACACGCACGGGGAATGAGCCTCCTGCACATTGAGCCGCTCTTATCTCCCGCTGTCGCATGCGATGCCAGTCCCTGCACCCCGCGGCCAGGGCTGCCTCTGGTCTCCGAGCCGCGCCTCCGGCGATGGCAGGGGAGGGACTTGCCCAGAGCCACGCGGGGAGTCAGTGGCAGGGCCCGGATAGGGCCGTGTGCCCTGACTCGCTGCTCACTGGCCACGCTGCCTGCCCTGGGTGGGGTTAGCTTGGAGGGGAATGAGCTCTGGTCGTCGCCTGGGCCAGGCAGCTGATGGAGCCGGAGGAAGGGCCCCAGGCTGGTTATCCCACCGTGTCCAACCATCTGTGCCCGGCAGGCTGCTGTGTCCCACGTCTGGCGGGAGTGAAACCCCCAGGAGACAGGGGAGCGCTGGGCTCCAGAGACCTACCACGAGGCAGCCTGCCGGCGAGCCCAGCCCGCGTCATGGATCCCAGCTCTTTGGCCTGGGCAAGCGCTGTGCGGCCTAGCCCGTGGGCGAGAAACGCCTTGTTGGAGGGAGCAGGAAGCTGTTCGCACGGGCAGGCTCCGCACTGTGCACTGGGCTGTTCTCTTCCCTGCGGGTCCAGATCCTTCGGCTCGCTTGTGTCTGACTCTCTCAAGCCTGTTCAAGAAACCGCCGGTCGGTTTGCTACGGACACGTCTCAGGACCTCGTGCTCGGGAGAGCTGACCTGAGGTGACACCAGCGAGGGGGGGGGGCACTGCTTCCCCGGCGGCGGCAGCTCGGTGCGCACGGCGGTGCCCAGAACACAAGCTACCTGAGTGTAGCGAAGCGAGTGTGTAAATTGCTAGTCTGCAGCGGAAGCGTCTAGTCGAGCAGCGCGCCTGTGCTACCCGCGGCCAGTGGCTGGGCAGGGTTTCCCCGGTGGGCACAGCCGGGGCTCCTCCCACCAAGAGCAGGTGGTAGAGATTCACCTCGGGTACCCCCGAAACGTGTCACACCTGTGCCCCCGGAGGGGGTGTCAGTAACAGATCCCTGCCCCTTCTCTGCCACGGAGGGACAGCGCCGGGCAGCCAGGATGACAACTGAGCCCCCAGCTGGGAACATCCCTGTGACCCCCACGGCCATGGGAACAGGCAGCTCCCGCCTCATCCCCTTGGTCCCCAGCCCAGCACCAGTGCCGCAGCCTGCCCAGAGCTCGCCTAGGAGTCATACAGACATTACAGCCCATCCCCCTTCCTCACAGCGGGGTCATTGTGGGGGTAGCGGGGCCTCCCCAGAGCGGTGCTGGGAGACTCTCGGCCACGGCCCCGCCCGCCTCTCGCGTGCTCCAGCCTCATCTCCCGGCCGAGGCAGAGCCGGGGCCCGAGGCCGCGTGGCCCTGGCCGGAGCACGCGGCCTTGTGGGGGGCCATGGCAGCGGTGCCGGCTGGGCCAGGGGTCGCTGCTGCCGGTCCCACAGCACCGAGCCCAGCCGCCCTCCTGGCTCCGGGTCCGCTCACCACAGGCTCAGGGGCCGTGTGTAAATGGCTGGAGCCGGGCCCGTGGCCGGCCTGGGTGATGGAGCGAGGCCTGTGGGACGTGGCGGGGCTGGCGACCGGGTTCAGGGGGCTGGGACCCGAGGGCAGGTCTAATACCCGCCCAGGCCTGGAGTGGAGACACCCCCACGGACCGGCCACTGCTGCCCCCTCTGGACCTTTTCCACTGGAATGTAGCTTTGGGGGCTGGGGGCCAGACCTGCCCCCCGTGCTCCCAGGCTGGGGGCCTGACCTGCCCCCCGTGCTCAGGGCTGGGGGCCTGACCTACCCCCCCCATGCTCCTAGGCTGGGGGCCTGACCTGCCCCCCATGCTCAGGGCTGGGGGCCAGACCTACCCCCCCCATGCTCCCAGGCTGGGGGCCTGACCTGCCCCCCGTGCTCAGGGCTGGGGGTCTGACCTGCCCCCCGTGCTGGGGACCGGGATTTACACAGAGGCCTCGTGGCATTTTCTGTCTTAAGAGCTAACCAATGAACACGGGGACCCTGCCCGGGCAGGCGCTAGGTGTGCTGGGGGGCAGGGCCCCACACGCCCCGCCCGGGAGCCCCGCTGGGATGTTGCCTGGGACCCTGCCCGGTCCGTGTGGTCCTTTGCGCGGCGTGCGGCTTGTCAGGTCAGAGGCTGGACCGGAGCGGAGGCTGGAGGGGGGTTGAGCTGGAGGACAGGGGCCGGGAGGGAGCCGGGACAGGGGGACGGAGCAGAAGCCGGGGAGCCACGGAGCGCAGCAGGGGGACGGGGCAGGAGCCGGATCAGGGGGGACGGGGAGCCGGGGACGCGGCAGGGGGACGGAGCAGAAGGGCCGCGAGGGAGCCGGGGCAGGGGCCGGGGACGCGGCAGGGGGACGGGGCAGGAGCCGGGGCAGAGGGGCCGGGGAGCCGGGAGGGAACCAGGGAACGCAGCAGGGGGATGGGGCAGGAGCCGGGGCAGGGGCCGGGGACGCGGCAGGAGCCGGGGCAGAGGGGACGGGGAGCCGGGCGGAGCCGGGGACGCGGCAGGAGCGGACCGGGAGGCTGGTACCCAAGGAGTTAAGCGCTCGCCCCGCCCCGGCTCCGCCTCTCCGGTCCCCTCCGCTTTCAGGGCCGCGCTCGGAGCCGCAGAGAAGCGGAGACCCGGAGCCGAGCCCGGCCGGGCCCCTGGCGAGCCCGAGCTCCGCTGCGCCCCGGGGGCTGCCCCCCCCCCCCCACCGCGCCCTGCTCCCGATCCCCCGCCCCGGCTTCCCCCGGGCCCCCGCCCCCCCTCCGGCCATTGCCCGGGCCTGCTGCACCCCCCCGGCCCCACCCCGGGGCATGACCCCCCCATCCCCACCCCTCCCCTGGGGCTGCCCCTGAGCCTGGTGCCAAGCTCCCCTGGACCCCCCGGCCCTGCGCCCTGGCGGAGCCCCCCGCACGGGGCTCCCAGCGCGGGGCGAGCGGAGCTGTGCCCGGGCAGGGGGCCGAGCCGGGCGCTATGTGAATGGCGCTGGCGGTGCTCAGCGCGCCCGACATGGACTGGGAGAAGCTGAGCCGGCGGCCCGGGCTCTCCTTGCGGGTGGACCGGCTGGACGAGGGTGACGGGGAGCCCCCGGGAGCCTGGCCGGGCTGTGGGCGCCTCCGGCCCTCCTCGTACCGGGCCCTGCGCAGCGCCGTCTCCACCCTGGCCCGCATCGACGACTTCTACTGCGAGAAGATCGGAGCCGGCTTCTTCTCCGAGGTCTTCAAGGTGCGGGGACGGGACGGGCACCTGGGGACGGGGATCTGAGCCCTGGGACGGGGACCTGGGGATGGGGACCTAGGGACGGGCACCTGGGGACGGGCACCTGGGGACGGCGATCTGGGCCCTGGGATGGGGACCTAGGGACAGGCACCTGGGGATGGGGATCTGGGCCCTGGGACGGGGACCTGGGGACAGGCACCTGGGGACGGGCACCTGGGGATGGGGATCTGGGGACTTGGACCTGGGGACTGGGACGGGGACCTGGGGATGGGGACCTAGGGACAGGCACCTGGGGACGGGGATCTGGGCACTGGGACGGGCACCTGGGGACGGGGACCTGGGGACAGGTACCTGGGGACGGGGACGGGGACCTGGGGACGGGGACCTGGGGACGGGGACCTGGGGACGGGGACGGGGACCTGGGGACAGGTACCTGGGGACAGGGACCTGGGTACGGACACCTGGGTACGGGCAGGGTGGGACGGGGACAGGCACTGGGGACTGGGACGGGCACCTGGGGACAGGGACCTGGGGACAGGCAGAGCGGGATGGGGATGGGCACGGGGGAATGGGCAGGGCAGGACGGGCATGCGGGTATGGGCAGCGCAGGACCGGGACGGGCACTTCAGGGACAAGGCAGGTGCATGGGTTGGGCGCCTCGGAGGGGCAAGGGACTTGGTGCCATGGGGATGGGCGTGTACATAGGGCGCTGGGGACTGGCACTGCAAAGGGGCAGGGGCGGGTGCGTGGGGATGGGAGGGCACCGTGTGGATGGTGCCTTGGGGGGTGGGAGGCTGGGCAGTGTGGGGACCGCACACGGGGCAGGTACCATGGTTGCCCTGTGGCAGTTGCCTCTTCCTTGTCTTCTGCCCCCCGCGGGGCTCAAGGCCTCTGGCTGGGGATGGAGATGGCCGGCTCCAGGACCTGTCCGCTGGGCTGCAGACCAGGGCCTAGAAGATAGGAGGGTGGGTACCAGTGGGCGCTGGCCGTGGGGGCTGGGTGCCAGGGGGCGCCCCACTCCCTCTCCCAGGTCCCTGGCACTGCTTCCCCCAGGCACCTGCTGGCCCCCAGTCATTCGGCCAGGTGTGGAGCTCAGCAAGGCAGGTCGGCTGGTCCGGGGGACCCTGACCCCTGCACCTTGTCTCCAGGACAGGCTCCCAAACCCGGGAGCCCAGGGTCCCTGGCGCGGGGACCCGGATCAGGTAGCTCCGCTGTGGGCAGCGCATCCCCTCTGCGACCCCAGAGCAACCTCACCTGGGGGCTCTGGCACCCGCCAGACACCTCTGCTCTTCATAGAGCCGGTGCTGGGCCCTGGGCTCTTAGGCACCACAGGGGGGCTTTGTTAGCTGGGGTGTCCCGTCCCCGTGGGTCTCGGGGGCTGCAGAACCCCTCCTTTGCTGAGCTCCTGAGTGTGCGCGGGTGTCGGGACTCCCAGGGCAGAGGGGCAGGGGGGGTGTCCGCCCAGCCCCAGGGGCAGGGGCTGCCGTGGGCTGAGCTGTGGGGGCCCCTGCCCCGGGCTCCCTGGCAGCTGGAGCCGGGTTGTCGCTGGGTGGGGGGCGTGTCCAGGCTGTTTACGGGCTGGGAGCTGTAGGGACAGTGGGAAGCCAGGCCAGGGAGCTCTGGGTGTGAGCGGAGCCCGTGGGGCCAAGCGGGGGCCAGGGGGCCCCTTGTAGCGCTGTGGGGCAGGTTAGGGAAGAGCGGCGTCTTTGCACCTCTGTATGGCAGCTTAGCGGGGTGCAGCTGTGGGCCTGGGCGGCGTTGGGCAGAGTGGAATGGGGGTGCTGGGCCCCTAGGTGACCTGGGCCCCACCCGCTGTTGAGGGGGTGGTGGGGCCCGTTGCGGGCAGGGGGCTGCCCGGGGTGCCGGGGGGCAGCTGTGGCATGGCCGCCCTGGATGGTGGCTGGGCCTTGGGGAAGCAGCGTGATTACGAGTCGCAGCCCAGCAGAGGGGCCCTGATGCCAGCTCTGGTGGGTGGCTCACAGGGAGTCGGGCCCTGCCCTTGTGGTCTAGAGCCCGTCGCACCAGAGGCCATGGGGCCGGGGTCGTGCCTGCCGCGGGGGTTCGTGGGCTGTGTGGGGCCGGGGTCGTGCCTGCCGCGGGGGTTCGTGGGCTGGGGGGGGGGCAGGGTCGTGCCTGCCGCGGGGGTTCGTGGGCTGTAGGGGGGCCGGGGTCGTGCCTGCCGCGGGGGTTCGTGGGCTGTAGGGGGGCCGGGGTCGTGCCTGCCGCGGGGGTTCGTGGGCTGTGTGGGGGGCGGGGTCGTGCCTGCCGCGGGGGTTCGTGGGCTGTGGGGGGGGCGGGGTCGTGCCTGCCGCGGGGGTTCGTGGGCTGTGGGGGGGGCCGGGGTCGTGCCTGCCGCGGGGGTTCGTGGGCTGTGGGGGGGGCCGGGGTCGTGCCTGCCGCGGGGGTTCGTGGGCTGTGGGGGGGGCCGGGGTCGTGCCTGCCGCGGGGGTTCGTGGGCTGTGGGGGGGGCCGGGGTCGTGCCTGCCGCGGGGGTTCGTGGGCTGTAGGGAGGGACGGGGTCGTGCCTGCCGCGGGGGTTCGTGGGCTGGGGGGGGGGCCGGGGTCGTGCCTGCCGCGGGGGTTCGTGGGCTGTGTGGGGGGCGGGGTCGTGCCTGCCGCGGGGGTTCATGGGCTGTGGGGGTGGGGCGGGGTCGTGCCTCCCGCGGGGGTTCGTGGGCTGTGTGGGGGGCGGGGTCGTGCCTGCCGCGGGGGTTCGTGGGCTGTGTGGGGGCCGGGGTCGTGCCTGCCGCGGGGGTTCGTGGGCTGTGGGGGGGGCAGGGTCGTGCCTGCCGCGGGGGTTCGTGGGCTGTGTGGGGGGGGGCCGGGGTCGTGCCTGCCGCGGGGGTTCGTGGGCTGGGGGGGGGCGGGGTCGTGCCTGCCGCAGGGGTTCGTGGGCTGTGGGGGGGGGCGGGGTCGTGCCTGCCGCGGGGGTTCGTGGGCTGGGGGGGGGGCCGGGGTCGAGCCTGCCGCGGGGGTTCGTGGGCTGTAGGGGGGCCGGGGTCGTGCCTGCCGCGGGGGTTCGTGGGCTGTAGGGGGGCCGGGGTCGAGCCTGCCGCGGGGGTTCGTGGGCTGTAGGGGGGCCGGGGTCGTGCCTGCCGCGGGGGTTCGTGGGCTGTGGGGGGGGGGGCGGGGTCGTGCCTGCCGCGGGGGTTCGTGGGCTGGGGGGGGGGCCAGGGTCGTGCCTGCCGCGGGGGTTCGTGGGCTGTGGGGGGGGGCGGGGTCGTGCCTGCCGTGGGGGTTCGTGGGCTGTGTGGGGGGCGGGGTCGTGCCTGCCGCGGGGGTTCGTGGGCTGGGGGGGGGGCCAGGGTCGTGCCTGCCGCGGGGGTTCGTGGGCTGTGGGGGGGGCGGGGTCGTGCCTGCCGCGGGGGTTCGTGGGCTGTAGGGGGGGCAGGGTCGTGCCTTCCGCGGGGGTTCGTGGGCTGTAGGGAGGGACGGGGTCATGCCTGCCGCGGGGGTTCGTGGGCTGTGGGGGGGGCAGGGTCGTGCCTGCCGCGGGGGTTCGTGGGCTGTAGGGGGGGCAGGGTCGTGCCTTCCGCGGGGGTTCGTGGGCTGTAGGGAGGGACGGGGTCGTGCCTGCCGCGGGGGTTCGTGGGCTGTAGGGAGGGACGGGGTCGTGCCTGCCGCGGGGGTTCGTGGGCTGTAGGGAGGGACGGGGTCGTGCCTGCCGCGGGGGTTCGTGGGCTGTGGGGGGGGCAGGGTCGTGCCTGCCGCGGGGGTTCATGGGCTGTAGGGGGGGCAGGGTCGTGCCTGCCGCGGGGGTTCGTGGGCTGTAGGGGGGCAGGGTCGTGCCTTCCGCGGGGGTTCGTGGGCTGTAGGGGGGGCAGGGTCGTGCCTGCCGCGGGGGTTCGTGGGCTGTAGGGGGGGCAGGGTCGTGCCTTCCGCGGGGGTTCGTGGGCTGTAGGGAGGGACGGGGTCGTGCCTGCCGCGGGGGTTCGTGGGCTGTAGGGAGGGACGGGGTCGTGCCTGCCGCGGGGGTTCATGGGCTGTGGGGGGGCGGGGGTCGTGCCTGCCGCGGGGGTTCGTGGGCTGTAGGGAGGACGGGGTCGTGCCTGCCGGGGGGGTTCGTGGGCTGTAGGGGGGGCAGGGTCGTGCCTTCCGCGGGGGTTCGTGGGCTGTGTGGGGGGCGGGGTCGTGCCTGCCGCGGGGGTTCGTGGGCTGTGGGGGGGGCGGGGTCGTGCCTGCCGCGGGGGTTCGTGGGGCTGTAGGGAGGGACGGGGTCGTGCCTGCTGTGGGGGTTCGTGGGCTGTAGGGGGGGCAGGGTCGTGCCTGCCGCGGGGGTTCGTGGGCTGTAGGGAGGGCGGGGTCGTGCCTTCCGCGGGGGTTCGTGGGCTGTAGGGGGGGCAGGGTCGTGCCTTCCGCGGGGGTTCGTGGGCTGTGTGGGGGGCAGGGTCGTGCCTTCCGCGGGGGTTCGTGGGCTGTAGGGAGGGCGGGGTCGTGCCTGCCGGGGGGTTTGTGCACCGGTTCGTTGCCAGCGAAGGTGTTTCTGGGGGAGGGAGCAGCGGGGTCCGGCCTGCGCTCGGCACAGCCTGTCTCGCCGCCACAGGGCGCTGCTTGTTTCCACCGCGGCTGTTGTGGGGAGGGGCCGCTGGGCGCGGGAGGCTCCTTCTCTGCCCCTCCCTCAGCAGGGGTGTGTGCGCGTGTGTGCGTGCCCGGGCGCCCGGCCTGTTTTGGCAGCATGAGGCACGAGGTGTTTCAGGAGCCCACAGGCCGTGGGGCGGGTAACACCCTCCCTCCCCCCTCCCCCCCCCCCCCCCCCCGCCTGGCCCCGTGCGGCTTCATCGCTGGGATCCTTCCGGGGGGAGCAGAGCTGAGAGGGGCTCCCCAGGGTGCTCGTGGGTGCTGCCCAGCATGACAGTGCAAGCTCCACCCCCCCTTGGCAGCGCTCCTGCGCCCCCAGCCGGCGGGATCCACGCCCCCTGCGCCCCCAGCCGGCGGGATCCACACCCCCTGCATCCCCTGCGCCCCCAGCCGGTGGGATCCACGCCCCCTGCGCCCCCAGCCGGCGGGATCCACGCCCCCTGCACCCCCAGCCGTCGGTATCCACGCCCCCTGCACCCCCAGCCGTCGGTATCCACGCCCCCTGCACCCCCAGCCGGCGGGATCCACGCCCCCTGCATCCCCTGCACCCCCAGCCGGCGGGATCCACGCCCCCTGCGCCCCCGGCCGGCGGGATCCATGCCCCCTGCATCCCCTGCACCCCCAGCCGGCGGGATCCACGCCCCCTGCATCCCCTGCACCCCCAGCTGGCGGGATCCACGCCCCCTGCGCCCCCAGCCGGCGGGATCCATGCCCCCTGCATCCCCTGCACCCCCAGCCGGCGGGATCCACGCCCCCTGCGCCCCCAGCCGGCGGGATCCACGCCCCCTGCGCCCCCAGCCGGCGGGATCCACGCCCCCTGCGCCCCCAGCCGGCGGGATCCACGCCCCCTGCGCCCCCAGCCGGCGGGATCCACGCCCCCTGCATCCCCTGCACCCCCAGCTGGCGGGATCCACGCCCCCTGCGCCCCCAGCCGGCGGGATCCATGCCCCCTGCATCCCCTGCACCCCCAGCCGGCGGGATCCACGTCCCCTGCGCCCCCAGCTGCTCAGCCAGACCAGGTGCCTCTCCTACCTTGCCAGTGCTGCCACCCAGCCCACAGGGGAGCCATTTGCCTGGCTGAGTTTGTCCCCGCTAGTGATTTACCCACATGGGAACATGGGGGGAGCGGGCACTGGAAAGGGGTTGGGGTGGGTAGTGGCAGGGGAAGAGCGGAGTGGGGGTGGGGTGGCGGTGGAAGGGGAAAAGCAGCGTGTTGGGGTGGGCAGCAGCTGGGGAAGGGCACAGTTGGTGTGGTGGGGGAAGGGCAGGGGGTTAGGGTGGGCAGCAGCGGGGGAAGGGTGGGGACTAGGGTGGGCAGCAGCGGGGGAAGGGTGGGGATTAGGGTGGGCAGTGGGGCAGGAAGGGGAAGGGCGCAGTTTGGGTTGGGGTGGCGGGGGAAGGGCAGGGGTTTAGGGTGGGCAGTGGCGGGGGAAGGGTGCGGTTGGAGTGGCGGGGGAGGGGCATGGTTGGTGCGGCGGGGGGAGGGCGGCCGGTCTGCGTTCATTGTGGGGTGGGGAGGTGTACGTCCATCCCACGGGGGTCCTGGCTGCGAGCATCTCGGGCAGGCCGGGTGTCTGAGCAGGTTTGGACGAGGATTGGCAGGTTCTCTGCTGGGGGGGGTCTGGAGCTGGGGGGGCGTCCGTGGGGCAGGTCCCCTACGCTGGGAGAGCTCCCCCTGGCCCTGCGTGCATGGCAGCCTCCCCCTTCCCTAGCCTGGCTTCTCCCAGGTGTGAGCTGCCCCCAGCCTCCTCCCCGCCCGGGTGCGCTGGCTCTCACACAAGCAGTCCGCTCTGGGGGCTGGCGCGCTGGCCTCGTACCCTGACCACCCTGCGGTAACCTCGGCCTGAGGCCGGGTCCTCGCTCAGGCAGCTCCGTGCGGCCGCTGCTCCGGCCCCTGGCTTTGGTAGCGCAGGGACTCGGGGCGGGCCTGGGCGTGTCTGGCTGGGCCCTATGCTCTGTGCCAGGTGCATCTCTCTGCCCGGGCAGGATCCCTGCCAGACCCCCCCAGGTACAGTCTAGGGGGGCGGCAGGCCTGGGCCAGTCGAGGGATCCAGCCCAGGGCCCGGCAGGTGTCAGCGGGATCCGGGGCCGCTGGCTGCGCTTTTCATAGCGCGAGGCCACAGGGGACCTGACGTCCTGCTTAGCACAGCCAGGGAATCTCACCCGTCACCCCTGTGCTGAGCCCAGCCCCTGGTTTGACCAAGCCCCCTCCAGAAGGGCTCCGGTGTGGATCTGCGACTCGAGCCGGAGAGCCCCTTGGCAGTCTGTGCCAGCGGGAACCACCTCCCTGGCACGCATTTGGGGCTGGTTTCTAAGCTGCGTTTCTTTGGCCTCCGCTTCCCGCTCTTGTCTCTCGCGCGGCGTTTTCACCAGCGCTGGAATCATCTGTGTGTCTCCTCTCGGCACCGCTCCGAGTTTTCAACAGCTTTTGAATCCTGTGGCCGCCGGAGCTGGAGGCAGGATCCAGCATCGGTCTCCCCAGCGCTGTGTACAGAGGTAAAGTCCCCCCACTCCTGTTTATACAGCCCCCGGCCGCTTGGTCGGTTCCTTGTCCACTGTGAGCCCCGGATCCTTTTCCGGGTCACTGTTTGCATTTGCCTGGTTTAAAGCCCATGTTGTTTGAATGGGCCCAGCTTAGCGAGTGAGCCAGATCGCTCTGGTGTCACCCTGGGTCACGGACTCACACGTCGTGCCCTCTCTTGGCCCCGTGCGGTCCGTGGGGGGGTGCCCCTTTCAATGAGACAGCCCTTCTCGGGGGTCCATTCTCTCTCGGGGTCCAGCCCCTCCACCTCCTGGAGCCGCACCTCTCTGAGCCTTAGCATGCCTGTCTCTCACCGTGGGCCCCCTCAGGAAGTCCACACGGTCTGGACACTCCAGGCCTCCACCCCCGAAGGGGATGATGCAGCCCTGTTCTCTAGCCCAGAGTGACTCTCAATCAGCGTAAAACTGGAGGGATGATTGAGCGTTGAACACAGCACAGGAACTCTCAGGGCCTCAGGCCTGGCCTCCCCCCAGCCCAGCACATCCAGCTCTCTCCTCTATCCCGGTGGGCTCTGCCTGCTTCCTCTCTCCAGCCCAGAGCCCCCTGCTTCCCAGCTGGGCTGTGGATATCACTGGCCCCAAGCCCCACCTCTATCCATTGTCTTCTCTCCAGGTAAACAGCCCTGCATCAGGGTCGTCTGGGCCTCTTCTCGTCTCTGGCTGGAACCAGTTGGTTAGGTCCCGGGGGTGAGGTGGTGGTGGGGGTCCTCTCTTCTCAGCCTATTGTTCTCCCACTGGCCAGAACCGGCTGGGACTCCTGAGCTGGCTTCCAGGTCACCTGTCGCTGGGGGCTCCATTCTCTAGGCTATTGGCCGGGGTCCCCAGTCCCCTCGCTAGTCCCCTGTAACAGCAAACTCCCTCTCCCTTCACCTTGTTAAACCCGTAACACCCAGGGAAACTGAGTCCCACCCCCTCTGCATGCAACCCCTAGAAAACCAAGAAACCCCCCCATAGACAACAAGGAAACTCCCCCATGCTGTCACACCCTGTTCTCATTACTTGCTGCCCCGCCCATCTGGCGGCTCTCCCCAGATCTCCCCAGATTGCGGATGACAATAATAATAATTCCTGACTTTTTCCTCAGTAGCTCTGCACAAAGGAGGGCAGGATCAGTCTCCAGTTTTACAAGTGGAGAAATCGAGGCACAGGGCAGGGAAGCGACTTGTCCCAGGTCACCCAGCAGGCCAGTGGCCTAGCTCAGGATAGAACCCGGGTCTCCTGAGATCCAGCCCAGTGCACTATTCCGGTATTCTAGCCACATGGCCAGGCCACCTCTTACGGTGACTAGTGTCAAGCATAGTACCAATCCCAGCAGAACCCCACTAGAAATACCCCCATTCCGTGATCCCCATCAGTGACCACCTCTTGAGATCCATCAGTTAGCCAGTCCTTAAGCTATTTAGCATGTGCCGTATTGATAGTGTACAGTGTTCGTTTTCAACCAGAATGTCACACACCTTCCAACAGTCTGTTCCATCTGCGCCGTCACCTTCGTTAACTCAACTTGGGAATCTCATCAAAGGATGAAATCAGATCTGTTTGACAAGACTCATTTTTCATAAAACCTCTTTTCCGATCCTTCCGATCATTGTCACTTGAATCCCACACCAGTTTTTCCATTATTTTGTCTGGGATTGATGTCAGGCTAACCAGCCTGTTGTTATCCAGGTCATCCTGCTTGAATATTGATGCAACATTAGCACTTTTCCAGTGTTCCGGGTTTTCCCCAGTATTCCAGGATTTATTAAAAATTTATCATCAGCAGGCCAACTCTTTTAGGACTCTTGGGTGCAAGTTACCAAGACCTGCTGATTTTAAAATGTTTATCCCTAGCAGATGTTGTCTAACATCATCCTCAGTTACTACTGGACTAGATAGTACTTCATTCTTGTGTGATATGAGTACGTCGTCCTGCTTCTTTCCAAATACAGAACAGAAATATTTTTTGAATTCTTCTGCATTTTCTGTGTCATTGTGAAAAACTTTGCTGTCGCCATCTAGTAATGGGCCTATGCCATTTCTAGGGTTTCTTTTATTCCTGACATACCTAAAAAAAAACCTTCTTTTGATTGTCCTTGGTCCAGCTAGCCATGGATAGTTTCCCTGATGTCTTTAGCTTCCCTTATCAATTTTCTATTCTGTATAACTTCTCATTTATATCAGTTGCAATCTGCTTGCCCCCATTCCTGTTCCACATTCTGTTCCCCTTATTTCCATTTGTTAGATAGCGCTTTTTCATTTCTAATTGCTGCCTTCGCATCGCCACTGAACCTGGATGGGTTTTTAGCCCATGTTGGTAACACGCCTAGGGCTTGAGATGTAGACTGGAGCTATGCATGCTGGGACATGTAGTCTTGCAGCCACAGGTCCGTACTGCAGCTAACAGCTACCTGCCATATTGCAGAACCCCATGGCTCATGCTCTGGGACCCAGTGAGGGCCGAGGGGCACAGCGCAGCTGGGGGAGTTCCGGTCCCCCAGAGCTGGTAACCATGGGGATGGGAGGGCAAGGTGCCCGCAGCACTGACGGGCCCTGGGCAGTGCTGAGCCCAGGCATGGAGACCTGTGAGTGAAGGAGGCTGACAGGGGAGCCACAGGCTGTGGCTGCTGACGGGGATCCCACACTCAGACTCCATCCTAGCAGGCCGGATCAGCATGAGACGTAGAGCCAGGCCCCCAGAGGGCTGCCCCCCTGCGCCTGGCTGGGAGCGCTCTGTGACCATCAATGGCGAGTGGGCAGGTCTCCCCGCGCCCCTGTGGGAAGGACTGTCCCCGTCTTGCAGGAGGAGGGGGCTGAGGCAGGGACAGGCCCAGGGCGCAGAGGGGGAGGCAGAGCATGGCCCCCAGGTTTGTGCCTGGGCAGTTAAACCCTGCTGGGCTCTGTCGTGGAGGGGGTGGGGAGGAACTGGTCTGTGGGCGGTGGGGGGGGGGGGGACGGAACTGGTCTGAGGGGGGGACTGGTCTGCGGGGAAGGGGAGGCCAGGCTGTGGCTCGTGGGGATGTGCCACTCTGCTCGCTCTCATTGACGTGCTCGTTAATCATTTCTAATGGCTGCTGCTAAGGCAGCTCAGCTCCTGGTGCCCGGGCTGGGGACGCGGGTGGCGGGGCGGATCTCAGAACTAGCGTGTGCCTGGGGCCTGAGGCTGGGGGTCTCAGTGCTGGATTAACTAGAGCCGGCGGCCAGTGCTGTGGGCAGCAGCAGGGCGCCAGTCGTAGGGTGCCAGGCTGGGGGCACTGGGTGCCAGGCGGGTGTCCCAGAGGGAGGAGCAGACGGGCCCGTCCAGCCCTGTGGGTGGTGGGCAGGAGCAGGCTGCCTGCCCGTCACCCAGAGCAGGGCCGCGTGTGGCTGCCCGGCTGAGCTCAGCCCTGGGGAATGTGCCGGGATTCCGGGGCACGGTGCCAGCGCAGCCCCCGCCCCTCAGTGCTCTGGGCTGCAGGGGGTCAGGCAGCCTGCCTACAAGGGCTCTGCCCGCCCCTGCTGGAGGCTGTCCCGGGGCTGGGGTGCAGGAGACCTTGGCCGTGCCTGGCCGGGGCTGGCAGAACCTGCCTGTTCCTGGTGTTGCCCCCTGGGGAGTGAGCAGGCAGCTGGGGGACGGCCGCAGCACCCGCCATGGGGAAGTGGGGGAGGGAGCTGGAGCTGCAGGACCCAGAGATGGCCCTGGGGTTTCCTCTCTCCAGGTGCCATGCTGGGGCGGGCCCTGGCGGGTGAGGTGCCCCCATGGTCCTGGGGGGCCCAGCGGGTGTGGGGCCCAGCTGGAACTGTAACTGGGGTGGGGTGCGAGGCAGAGGGGGTGCCCCGATGCCAGTGGGCAGATGCAGGGAATGGGGGTCAGGCAGCCCCGCTAGGGCACCCGGTGCACCCAAACCCTGCCTGCTCCCCGGAGCCGAGCCTGGCCAGGGGGTGCCGTGGCCGCGCCCCACGCTCCCGGCACAGCCGAGCAGGGCGCCAGCCGCAGCCAAGCCTTAACCCCTTCACCACTGGCCCAGGGTGCCCGCAGGCTGGGGGCAGGGGTCGTGCCGGGGGTGCCGGGGCAGGGAACGGTAGTGATGGGCCGATCCAGGCTCAGGCACCAGGCTGTTGGGCTGGCCGCTGGGGGCACGTGGGAGTTACATGGAGAGGGGTTTCTGGGGGGCCCGGCTGGTCGCTGGGTGCCGGGGGAGGGGAGCAGGGATGGGGGGGCTGGTCTCTCCAGGGTAGGGCTCGGGCAGCCCCTCAGGCAGCCGGCTGGGAAAAGGCGCTCAACATGGGGTGCTGTGGGGGGGGGGGTCTCCCATGTTGTAGTGAGGGAGGGGGAGGGGCAGGAGCTGCCTCCTCTCAGTGTGTTCACGGGGTGCCTGGGGGGCCTTCTCCTGGTGGAGGTCCCAGCAGAGGGAGGGGCCAGGGAACAATGCACTGGGGGGGGAGCGCGTTGTGTGGGGGCCCAGCTAGGGTGACCAGCTGTCCTGATTTTATAGGGACAGTCCCGATTTTTGGGTCTTTTTCTTATATAGGCTCCTATTACCCCCCACCCCCTGTCCCGATTTTTCACACTTGCTGTCTGGTCCCCCTAGGCGCAGCTGGTACCGCTCCCTGCTGGGGGAGCTGTCGCGGTGGGTCTGCAGGGGTGTCTCTGTCCCTGGGGGGTCGCTGCCCCAGTCCCTGTACGTTCTATGGCCAAAGCAGGTTTATTTCTAATGTTATTGTTTGTTTACATAGCAGCTAAGAGGTGGTGTTTAGCCACCGCCACACACTTCATGTTGCTTTTAGGTTTTTTAGACCCATTTGTACCAAATTCAGAGTATTATTTGCCTGCTTGTGAATGAGACGATTTTGCAGTTGTGACAAGAAACTTAACTTATTTTGAATTACCTCTAGGTTTACAGTATTTATCATTTTTGCTTTAAATGTAACTGGTTTTCATAGGGTGTTTACTACATTTTGTTTTGCTGGGCCGTTGGAGTGTTGATGTTTTTATTTAGGCCGTTACAATAGGAAGGGAGGAGGGTGAACATTTGGGTTCCAAGTTAGACACGTTTAACTGAGTTTAATTTATACCAATCTTTATTTTTATTAGTAGTGGATTTAACAAGACTTTTTACTGGATTACTTTGCGTTACAAACAACGTTGTTTTTTTATTTTCATGGGGGACCCTTTTCTGAATGCGCAGTGTTTGGTTTAGGGTTTGGTGCGTGTGTTCGGGAGCCGTCGGTTCAGTTCACCGCGGGGTATTGGACAGTCGCCCACAATAGCTGTTAGTATTGTTCCTGTTTTAACAGGCTCACTGTATTGATATGGTCATTGTGGGTAGCTGGAGCTCCAGGTGGTATTTTCATAGGGGCCCTTTATTTTAACCCCTATTCCCCAGGGGTTTGGTATTTCTGTGGTGTTTATAAGGTGAACTTTAAGTCCCACGTCCCCTTCCCAGGCACACACACTGGTCTTTTTTCAGGGTTTTAAGCTAGTGTTTTTATTACTCCATTTCCTGAGGATTACCAGATCACGGGTAGGAATTTACGATTGGTTGGCGGGGAGTGAATTATTTATTAAACATTGGCTTATAAGGAGGGCTGCGGTGGGGCGCGCGCCGCAGGGAGACGGTTGGGGAGAGGGCCCAGGAGGCAGGGTGAAGCTGCTCTCAGCGGGGTGGGGGTGCCTTGGCTCTGGGGTGCTGCAGCGGAGTGGGGTGGGGGGCGCAAGCTCTGTCTGTCCCATGCAGCCCCCTGCCCAATCAGTGGGAATCCGGGCGCTCTGCTCCCGCCCCGCCCTGGGATCCAGTGACATGGGAGGGGGGGCGGGGACAGGGACTGACACAGAGCTGGGATCTCTCCATGCCTGTTCCCCGCCCATGGACCCCCAGGGCACGGAGGGGGGATGTTTGGGAAGGTTTAGGGGGCAGGCCTGGGGGGTGCGGTGACCTTGGCAGGAGATGGGGCAGGGCTGGGCCGGCCCATAGGAAGAAGTTGGGGCAGGGAGGGGTCTGTGCCCGGCTGGCTGACCCCTTGGAGATGGCCCCACATGCCTGCTCTGTTCTGCTGCCCTGGGCTGGCTGGGCCCAGAGATCTGCAGGGGTCCCGGGGGTCCTGCCCCCAATGCCAGGGGAGTGTCTCATCTGCCCCCCGCCTTTTCAGACAGCTCCTCCGGGGGGGTGGGGGCGGAGGCCCTGCCACGTGCCGGCCCCTCCTCCACTCCCCCAGGCGTGAGCTCCCCTCCCCTCTCCCTGCCCCTGGACAAGGGGATTAGGCAGCATTAGTCTCCATCTGTCCTGGCCAATTACCTTGGGAGGAGGCTTATTAGAGGGAATGAGGCCGGGGGCTTCCCAGCCAGGCGGGGCTGAGCCAGCAGAGCCGGAGGGGCTCACCCCTCCCCCATGACAGGAGGCGTCGGCTTGTCCCTGGGCCCTTCCCGTGTGGGATCCTGCTCCCTGCCCCGGCTGCCGGGTCCCCTGGGCATCGGGGCGCCTGGGCCCACGCTCCCCTGCGGGCGCCTGGGCTGGCTGCGCACTACGGGTGCCTTGCTGCTCCTGGCGGGGTGCAGGGGGGCTGGGACCTCCCCTGCCGGTGAGGGGGGCTCTCGCAGGCTGGCACCTGGGAGCGCATCCCAGTCCCCGGCCCGAAGGGGAGGGGCCCGCACTCCCCCAGAGTGCACTGCTGTGAACAGCAGGCCCGGGCGCGGGAGGGCGCGTGTATTCGAGTTTGTGCGGTTGTGTGCGTGCATGTGTGTATGGGTTTGTGCATGTGTGTGTATGGGTTTGTGCATGCGTGTGTATGGGTTTGTGCATGTGTGTATGGGTTTGTGCATGTGTGTATGGGTTTGTGCATGCGTGTGTATGGGTTTGTGCATGTGTGTATGGGTTTGTGCATGCCTGTGTGTGTGCGCGTGTGCTTGCAGCTCCCGGCACAACGGGGCCCGGTGCTGACTGGGCCCGGGAGCGCTGCCGCGCCCTGTGCTGGGGGACGGCAGCAGAACCTGCTCCGGCCTCTCGTGCCGATGGGCCTCAGCTGGCGCTTTTGTGCGGGGGCTGCCCTGCCTGTGCCTCTCTGCGGCACCTGCCCGGCTGGGGTCGTCCCCTCCTTGCGAGCAGCCTGTGGGCCCCTCTGCCAGGAGCGCTGGGCGGGGGGAGGCGCCCGCTGCTTGACGGGAACCCGGTAGGCTGGTCCAGCCCCGGCCTGACCGCCCAGGCTGCTCACGGGCTCCCCCCGGCTGCCGTGCCCCGGGTGCTGGGAACCCCTTGGTGCAGCTGGGCCATGGCCCCGTCCCCTCCTGCATAGCGCGCCCGTGCCCACAGCTCCAGGTGTCTTCCTGCCTCCAGGCTTGTCTCTGCCCCGCCCCGTCCTGGCCTCTCCCGCTGTCCGGTCGGCGGGTCCAGAATCCTTCACTGACCCTGAGGGGATTGAATCACCTTCGCCCACGAAGCGAGATCCCAGATAAGTCCACGGAGCCGGACGGCCTCGCCCCCGTTGTGCAACAGGCCCTGATCCTGGCCCTCAAATGAACGTGGGGACGGCCCCACTGGCTCAGACCGACCAGGCATGGGGAGAAAGGGCCGTTTGCTCCTAGGCAGGCGCTGAGACACGCTCTGAATGTGCCCAGCTGACTGAGCGGGAGGGGTCATTCGAAAGGCCTGGCCGAGGCTGCCTCGTACCAGTGGAGGAGCCCAGCAGACAGTGGAGAGCCCAGTCACCAGGGCAGCGACCCGGAGGGGGAGGATTTCCCCTCTCTCCGCAGGGAAGCAGATCAGACCCCAGCTCCAGAGCAAAGCACTGAGGTTTGAGGTGGGAGATGGGGGTTGGCTGCTGGGAGGAATCTGGGCTCTCACCTGGGAACTGGCCAAGGGGATCAGGCGGCGAGAGACCCAGAGCCTCAACATGGAGTCACTACAGCGTGGCTGGGCCCCGGGGTGGCCAGACTGGAGGATGCTCCAATGTCAGTTCTCTGGGCTCCCCTAAGGGCTCCCTGTGCTGTGTCCAGGTGACGGACAGACCCAACTGTTCTGGCAGCGCTGTGTGCGTGTCACTGCAGATGCTGGGCGAGGTGCATTAATCCCTGCGGAGTGGACAAGTCTCCACTGGGGTCTGTCTCACAACATCCTCTGGCAAGGAATTCCACAGGTTGACTGTGCATTGTGTGAAGAAATATTTCATTTGTTTGTTTTAAATCTGCTGCCTATTAATTTCATTTGATGACCCCTAGTTCTTGTCTTATGAGAAGGAGTTAATAACACTTCCTTATTTACTTTCTCCACACCAGTCATGATTTTATAGACCTCTATCATATCCCCCCTTAGTCGTCCCTTTTCCAAGATGAAAAGTCCCAGTCTTATTAATCTCTCCTCATACGGCAGCCGTTCCATACCCCTAATAATTGTGTTGCCCTTCTCTGAACCTTTTCCAAGTCCAATATATCTTTTTGAGATGGGGCGACCAGAACTGCATGCATTATTCAAGATGTCAGCGACCATGGATTTATATAGAGGCAATATGATATTTTCTGTCCTATTATCTATCCCTTTCTTAATGATTCCCAGCATTCTGTTAGCTTTTTTGACTGCCGCTGCACATAGACTCCTTGACTTTAAGGTCAGAAGGGACCATTATGATCATCTAGTCTGACCTCCTGCACAATGCAGGCCACAGAATCTCACCCACCCACTCCTGGAATAATCCTCTCACCTATGTCTCAGCTATTGAAGTCCTTAAATCATGATTTAAAGACTTCAAGCTGCAGAGAATCCTCCGGTAAGTGACCCGTGCCCCACGCTGCAGAGGAAGGCGAAAAACCACCAGGGCCTCTGCCAATCTACCCTGGAGGAAAATTCCTTCCCGACCCCAAATATGGCGATCAGCTGAACCCCGAGCATGTGGCAAGACTCACCAGCCAGACACCCAGGAAAAAGTTCTCTGTAGTAACATTGAGTGGATGTTTTCAGAGAACTATCCACAGTGACTCCAAGATCTTTCTTGAGTGGGAACAGCTAATTTAGACCCCATCACTTTCTGTGCATAGTTGGGATTATGGTTTCCAATGTTCCTTACTTTACATTTATCACCATTGAATTTCATCTGCCATTTTGCTGCGCAGTCCCACAGTTGAGTAAGATCCTTTGTGACCTCCCGGCAAGCTGTGACTGTGCGGGGGAGGGGGTGCACCCGGGGCTCGTGGTCCAGGGTCGTGCTGTGGGGGAAGAGATGTGATGAAGTGAAAATTTTATGTAGTAGTTTTATGAAGCTGATGCGTGCCTCAGTTTCCCTCTAGTTGTATTGTTACTCATTGGGCACAAAAGGGTTAACGCTGCCCTGGTCCAGCATGGGGGCGGGGGGTGTCGCCTGCTCTCGGGGTGCAATGAATCGGGTCCTTACGGAACCGGCTGGAAGCGACCCAGACTAGGGCTCCAGAGACCCGCCAGCTGCCAGGACTCAGCAGTGGGGGCTCCGTGGGGGGAGCTCCGGTGCACACAGCAGGGCAAGCCCTGGGAGTGGCCAGGCCTGGTGTTCTGAGCTGGCGAGATCCCCTTGGGCCAGGCCTGGGTCTCTGGCTGGCCGCGGCCCTTGGGCCAGGTGGCTCCAGAGGAGCTGGGCGAGTGGGCGCTAAGCAGGGAGCTGCGGAGGGGGCGTCGCCCTAGGGGGCTGCTGCCTGGAGCCCCAGGCCGCTGCCTGGGAAGGTGACACCGGTGAAACATGAGCGCCCAGGCCGAGGGGCTGCTGAATAATGCAGGGCCTGGGGGAGGGACGAATGGAGAGGGAGGCCCAGACAGGGCCATCGGGGGCCCAGAGGAGACACCCGGCCTTGGGACACGGCCTGAATCTGCCCCCACCCAAAGCTGTGGGGATGAGCACAGGGTGCCATGGGGAGGGTGCATCTACCCTAGGCCCCGTGCACCATAGACAAGGCCACGGACGTCTGGGGGGAAGGGGCGCCTAGTCTGGCTGGGCCCAGCAACTCCCAGGCTGCCCCCCAGCCTGGGCACAGTGCCTCCTGCCCACCCCCACCCCCCCGTGTGCCGTGTGTGCATGGGAGCGCCCGGAGTGGGGCAGGGGGGTCTGGGTGACCCCTCACTCTCCAGCCCAGAGACGGGGCTGCAGCTTCAGGCAGGCTCACCCCAGACCCCCTGCCCAGAGTTCCATCTGTGCAGGTCCCTGTGGGATGGGGGGCCGGTCCTGTGCTGTGGGGTGGGGAGGGAGGGGGCAGGCAGCGGAGGGAGGCAGGTGGTGAACGGGACAAAGTAAATGATAAAGTGCTCCACACAGTGTATGTGGGGCGCCCTTGCCCAGCACTGGCATGCAGCCACCTCTGGGGCAGGCCTGGCGGCTCTCTAACAGCTCACAGCAACGCCGCACGACTGCTCAGGACAGCAAGGGGGGCGGAAAGCCTTGTGCTGCGAGGGGCCTGCGCCCCTCCTATGGGAACCGCCCTGGGCCTGTCTGCATCTGCCCCCGGCCCCAGACAGCTCCCGCACCCTGCCGGTACTGACAGGGGGAGGCAGACTCAGCCTAGAGCCCAGCAGAGCCCCTCACGGGCTGGGGGTGGGGGGACGGGGCCTGGCACGGCCACAGCGGCTCCGAGCAGCATTGACTTAAAAGGGCAGGAGTGGGGAGCTGACAGCAGCGCTGAGGAATGCAGCTCCCTGGGGGCAGGGGCTCCTCCGCAGGCAGCTGGGCTGGGGGGGGGTGGGGGGGCTCTGCGCTGCTCTCCAGAAACGGGGGGAGGCTCCTTGTTCTTCCCAGCACCCCCCAGAGCCCAGGGACCCCCCAGGGAATTGGAACCCGCAGGGCAGACTGAGCCTGTGGGGGGGGTGGGGGCTCCGTGTGCATACGGCGGGCTCCGTGTGCATGCGTGTGTCAGCTGTGTGTGTGCGGTGGGCTCCGTGTGCGAGTGACAGGGGCTCCATGTGTGAGTGACAGGGGCTCCGTGTCCGTGCGTGTGTCAGCCGTGTGTGTGCGGCGGGCTCCGTGTGCATGCGTGTGTCAGCTGTGTGTGTGCGGCGGGCTCCGTGTGCGAGTGACAGGGGCTCCGTGTGCGTGCGGCGGGCTCCGTGTCCGTGCGTGTGTCAGCCGTGTGTGTGCGGCGGGCTCCGTGTGCATGCGTGTGTCAGCTGTGTGTGTGCGGCGGGCTCCGTGTGCGAGTGACAGGGGCTCCGTGTCCGTGCGTGTGTCAGCCGTGTGTGTGCGGCGGGCTCCGTGTGCGAGTGACAGGGGCTCCATGTGTGTGTGGCGGGCTCCGTGTGCGAGTGACAGGGGCTCCGTGTGCGAGTGATGGGGGCTCCGTGTGTGTGCGTGTGTCAGCCGTGTGTGTGCGGCGGGCTCCGTGTGCGAGTGATGGGGGCTCCGTGTGCGTGCGTGTGTCAGCCGTGTGTGTGCGGCGGGCTCCGTGTGCGAGTGACAGGGGCTCCGTGTGCGAGTGATGGGGGCTCCGTGTGCATGCGTGTGTCAGCCGTGTGTGTGCGGCGGGCTCCGTGTGCGAGTGACAGGGGCTCCGTGTGCGAGTGATGGGGGCTCCGTGTGTGTGCGTGTGTCAGCCGTGTGTGTGCGGCGGGCTCCGTGTGCGAGTGATGGGGGCTCCGTGTGCGTGCGTGTGTCAGCCGTGTGTGTGCGGCGGGCTCCGTGTGCGAGTGACAGGGGCTCCGTGTGCGAGTGATGGGGGCGCCGTGTGCGTGCGTGTGTCAGCTGTGTGCATACGGCGGGCTCCGTGTGCATGCGTGTGTCAGCTGTGTGCGTGCAGCGGGCTCCGTGTGTGTGCGTGTGTCAGCTGTGTGCGTGCAGCGGGCTCCGTGTGTGTGCGTGTGTCAGCTGTGTGCGTGCGGCGGGCTCCGTGTGTGTGCGTGTGTCAGCCGTGTGCGTGCGGCGGGCTCTGTGTGCAAGAGACGGGGGCTCCGTGTGTGCTGGGGGGACAGACCCCAGCACCCCGTCCCCTCTGGCATTCCCTGGAGCAGCCCCAGTAACGCGCATCCCTGACCTGGGCTCGGAGCAGGCTGAATACACGGTGCTGCAGCAGCTGCCGGGGCTGGGTGCCGAGTCCCCGCTCCCTGCGGCCGCTGCTCACCCAGGCAGGGCTCCCGGGGCCGCCGGGGCCTGGTGCTGAGCTGCGCTTTGGGAAAGTGGTTCTGGTCAGTGGCAGAGCGCTGAGCTCCCGGCTCCTTCCCTGCTGCCTCTTTCCCTGGCCCCGGGGGCCTTGCCGGGCTCCAGGGCCGTTCAGTCCTCTGCTAAGGGCCTTGTTAATACAACGGCACTGACGTGCCCAGAGCCGGCCATCCGCGGTGTGCTTGCAGACCTTCCTCTCCGCTTCACATGGGGAACAGGCTCCTGGCAGGGTGGGACCCAGCAGGTCCATCTCAGCACTCGGGGTCCTGGCTCCCAGTCCTGTGCTCTGCCTGCTAGGCCATGCTGTGTCCCACCCTTAGAATCAGACAATCATAGAATCTCAGGGTTGGAAGGGACCTCAGGAGGTCATCTAGTCCAACCCCCTGCTCAAAGCAGGACCAACCCCAACTAGATCATCCCAGCCAGGGCTTTGTCAAGCCTGACCTTAAAAACCTCTAAGGAAGGAGATTCCACCACCTCCCTAGGTAACCCATTCCAGTGCTTCACCACCCTACTAGTGAAACAGTGTTTCCTAATATCCAACCTAAACCTCCCCCACTGCAACTTGAGACCATTGCTCCTTGTTCTCTGCTCCCCCAGGTGCGGCACCGCCAGTCCGGCCAGATCATGGTGCTGAAGATGAACAAGCTGATGAGCAACCGGGGGAACATGCTGCGGGAGGTGCAGCTCATGAACCGCCTCTCGCACCCCAACATCCTCAGGTGACCCCCCCCGACGCCCCCTGCCACGCGGGCGGCCCCTGCCCTCCTCCGCCCCTCCTGGCTCGGCCTGGCTGGGCCCTGCTGCTGAACCCGGCTCTGTGGCCCTCGCGGGGGCCCTGGCTCTGGCTGGGGGGTGAGGTCCCTCCCCCGGATTGGCATGTGCTGGGCAGAGGGCGCCGGGCCCTTCTCCGCCTCGTGGAGTCTCTCTTCTCCGCAGGGGGATCTGGCCCGTCCAGGGGGCAGGTCCCCGGCGCTGCTGCTCTAACCCGCCCCCCTCTGTGTCTCAGGTTCATGGGGGTCTGTGTGCACCAGGGGCAGCTGCACGCGCTCACGGAGGTAAGAGGGTTCGCCCAGGGGGCCCTAGGGGGGCTGCGCTGGGGCCCATGGAGCTGTGCCTGCCCTGGCAGGGGTACATGAACTGGGGCTGGTGGGCACTGAGCTGGTGGGGAGGCGGGCAGGGCAGGAGGATGGGGGATGGGCCCCATGGGGGAGGTGGTGAAGAGGTGGGCAGGGCAGGACAGGGGAGGGGATGGGCCCCATGGAGGAGACAGGCAGGGCAGGAGGAGGTGGGGGGAACAGGCCCCATGGGGGAGGTGGGCAGGGCAGGAGGGGGGGCCCGATGGAGGCGGGCAGGGCAGGGTGGCTGGCGGAGGCGGTGGGGAGGTGGGCAGGACAGGGCGGCAGGACAGGGGAGACAGGCCCCATGGTGGAGGCGATGAGGAGACAGGCAGGGCAGGAGGAGGTGGGGGGAACAGGCCCCATGGGGGAGGCAGGCAGGGCAGGAGGAGGTGGGGGGAACAGGCCCCATGGGGGAGACCGGCAGGGCAGGAGGAGTGGGGGTGAACGGGCCCCATGGGGGAGGCAGGCAGGGCAGGAGGACGGGGGACGAGCCCCATGGGGGAGGCGGGCAGGGTAGGGTGGCTGGCGGAGGCAGTGGGGAGGCGGGAGGACAGGAGGACAGGGGGGACTGGCCCCATGGGGGAGGCGGGCAGGGCAGTAGGGGGGGCCCGATGGAGGCGGGCAGGGTGGCTGGGGGAGGCGGTGGGGAGGTGGGCAGGGGAGGAAGACGGGGGACCGGCCCCGTGGGGGCGTGGGGGGCTGACGCACACTCCCCGTCCCCTCTCCCTGGCAGTACATCAACGGCGGGAACCTGGAGCAGCTGCTGGACAGCCCGGTGCCGCTCTCCTGGGCCGTGCGCGTCCGGCTGGCCCTGGACATCGCCCACGGCCTGCACTACCTGCACTCCAAGGGCATCTTCCACCGCGACCTCACCTCCAAGGTGGGCAGTGCCCCTCCCCCACACGCCCTGCCCCCAGCTGACAGACCCCTCCCCTGCTCCCCAGCCCCCCGGAGCGCTCACTCACCCGCCCGCCCGCGGGGTCTCGGAGGAGCCAGCCCCGCGCTTGCCCGGCCCCGGGGAAGCCGTGGGGCCCCTGGGACGAGCCTCGCACTGCCGCCTGGGGCTGCCCTGATGGGACGGTGTGAAGGGCTCGTTGTCACGGGCTCCTGGCCCCGTACAGTCCCTGGGGGGACCCCCCTCAGTGCGACAGCCGCTCTTTGGGGTCCGCTCGCTCTCGGGGGTTCAGCCCCTGCGCCTCCTGGAGCCTCTCTGAGCCTCAGCACGCCTGTCTCTGCCGTGGGCCCCTCAGGGAGTCCCCTTGCTCTGGACCCCCGGGGCCTCCAGGCCCAGAGAGAGCAATTCCCCCCGATCTCCAGACTGTGTAACACAGGAGGTTTATTGAGCGTCTGAACCCAGCACAGGAAACTCTCCAGGCCTCAGGCCTGGCCTCCCTCAGCCCAGCACATCTAGGTCTGTCCCGCATGCAGGGCGGGGTCTGGCTGCCCTCCCCTCCTAACCCAGAGACCCCCCCTTCCATCTGGGCATCTGAGATCACCAGCCCGACAGCTCCTCCCCGTCCTTTGTTCCCCTCCGGCTGGCACTGGCTGGTCAGGTCACCGGGGTCCTCTCTCCTCAGCCCTTTGTCCTCCCACTGGCCAGAACCCGCTGGCTGCCAAGCTGTGGGGGGCCTCTCAGTCACCAGGTCACCAGTTGTTGGGGTTCCCCATCTCCAGGCCATTGTCTGGGGGTCCCGGCTGCCAGGTGAGGTCACACCTGGTCCCCTGCAACAACAACCCCTCTCCCACCCCCTTGTTAAACATGCAGCACACAGGGAAACTGAGGCACACGCGCTATTCACGACAAAACTCCCCAACTTCCTCACACACGCGGAGAGGGCCTGGCCGGATCCCCTGCGCTCCCTCGGACGCTCGCTGCCTTCCCCCGGGACAGCAGGGTGGGAATGCCCCTGCCCGCGGCCCCCTCAGTTGCCGGTAGGGGGCAGTGCGCCATGGGGCAGGTGCCCGGCGGGGCGGGCGGCGTGATGGCTCCTCTCTGGCTCGCAGAACTGCCTGGTGAAGAGCGAGGACAACGGCTACACGGCCGTGGTGGGCGACTTCGGCCTGGCGGAGAAGATTCCCACCTACAGGTGAGTGGGGAGCTGCCCCCACCCCGGTGTGGGGCACGTCGCCCCCACAGGCCTAGGCAGAGGGGCCAGAAGTCCCCTCAGGACCCTTCCCACACCCAAGGCAGGGCGGCACCCACCCGCTCCTGGAGATCAGAGCCAGCGGGGGGAGGGAGATCGGGGTAGCTTGGGTGATGTGGGTCGCCCCTGGCTGGAGTGGGGATGGGGAGGGCTTGAGGAAGGGGTTTGAAGGGCTTCAAGCTGCCGACCCATGGGACTGGGGGTTGCCCCAGCTGTAGGCAGGGACCCAGGGGGTCTGGGGGTTGCCTGGCATGGGGAGGGGACCCCGGGAGGGGGGGGGGCTGTAGGCAGGGACCCGGGGCGGGCGGGGGGGCTGGGAATTGCCCGGCTGGGGGAGGAGACCCCGGGGGAGTTGCTGGGGCTTGCCTGGCAGGGCAGGGGACCCAGGACTAACCCTGCGGCTCTGCCCCGCCAGCGAGGACGCCCAGAAGGAGCCGCTGGCCGTGGTGGGCTCGCCGTACTGGATGGCCCCGGAGGTGCTGCGTGGGGAGCTGTACGACGAGAAGGTAACTCGCTGCCTGCGCCTGGGGCCTCCCCCTCGCTGCGCTGGGCACCGGGCACTGGGCAGGCACGCGGGGGCCTGGCCATTTCCAGGGGCAGTGCCAGCCTGGCAGCCAGCGGGGGATGTGTGTGATGGTGGGTCCCGGGGTCGGCGGCGGGGGAAGGTGCTGGGAGGCAGCGGGGCGCGGGGGGTGTGAAGGGGCCGGCAGGGGGTGTGGGGGCAGGGTGTGGAGGGGGTGGGGGGGGTTGGACATGGGGGGTGCTGGGGAGCGGTAGGGCATGAGGGGGCTGGCAGGGTGCGTGGGGAGGGCACATGGGGGTCGATGGGACATGGGGGGCAAGGGGGCTGTGTGGTCACTGACACTGTCCTTCCAGCGTTTCCTGGAGAGCATCCTGAACCTGTCACCCCCCCCGGCCAGCGCAACGCGCCCCCCCCCATACACACACACGCCCCCTGCTGGGAGAGGCTGTGACTGGGGTACCCAGGAGCCCCCCCCACCCCGCCAGCACCGCCCCCACGCCCCCTGCTGGGAGAGGCTGGGACTGGGGTACCCAAGAGCGCCCCCCAGCCAGCGCCCCCCCATGCCCCCTGCTGGGAGAGGCTGGGACTGGGGTAGCTGAGAGCCTCTCCCTCCCCCCCCCGCCCCACCGCACCCCCCACACCCCCTGCTGGGAGGGGGGGGGCTGCAGAAGCCGTGATGGGCCGCGCTGTCCGGCTGGGAGCCGCGGGGGTGTCCCGGCTCGTGCGTGCCCAGCAGGGCAGTCGGGTTCCCCTCAGCGCCGCTGCCGAACCCTCCCAGCTCCCGCTCTCTCCGCAGGCCGACGTCTTTGCCTACGGCATCATCCTGGGCGAGACCATCGCGCGGGTCCCCGCGGATCCGGACTACCTGCCCCGCACCGAGGTAACGCCGGCGCCGGGAGCGGGGGGCGGGGCCTGCCCCAGGGTTCAGTGTAGCTCCCGCTACAACCCTGCAGCCATTATAGAATCTCAGGGTTGGAAGGGACCTCAGGAGGTCATCTAGTCCAACGCCCTGCTCACGGGCCATGACTCTGCCCCTGTGTGCCCTCTCCCCCGGCCTGGCCAGGGCTGTGTGGGGAGCCCCCTCCTGTCCCCGGGCTCCCTCCCTGGGCGCTGCAGGGCCGGCCGGGCTGTGCACGGTCAGCGTCTCTGGGCTCTGAGCACGGCCCGAGGGGGGGCCCCATACAGCCGGCCCGGCTGCCCACGCTGCTCAGTGATCCCGCCAGTCCCGCTGCGCTCCGGCAGGGAGCTCCGGCCTCTCTCCCCTCCCTATGGGCCACGCCCCAGCCCGGATACCAGGGTGATGGGCGCCAAGCCCCAAGAGGCAGCTCTCCCCACATGCCGCCAGAGCCGTGCAGACGCCACCGCCCAGTGGGTCACAAAGCCGGCCCCAGGGCAGCGCCGGATTGGGGGGTCCCGGCCCGAAGCTCAGCGAGCTCTGGGCGACTGAGGCAGGGGCTGAGTGGGGACGCTGGGGCAGCCTAGCGCTAGGGTCGCTGTCTCTCTGGCTGGGGTGTCTGCCCCAAGGACCCATTGCCCAGGCTGTGCCTGTGTTGGCCGGAGTGGAGGTGCTGCTCCCCTCTGCGTTGCCCTGGGGTCGGGGCTCTGGAGTACATGTGGGGTGACAGTGGGGCTGTGCTGCTCTGTGCTAATAACTGCAGCCAGGGTTCAGAGCACGGAGCGGCCTGCCCAGAGCCCCTGCAGTGACCTGCTGGGCTGAGCCCATCTCCGGCGCCGTCCCACGAGACGCTGGCTGGCCCCCGACTCTTCCTCGTGGCAGGGGAGTCGTCCCCTGGTCCCGGTCTGGCCCAGCGCCCCGAGGCCCCGATCCTCCCGGGGCACCTCTACGCTGCAAGCCAGTGCCCGCGGCGCCGTCCCAGAGCCGGGTCGGGCTGCAGGGCTAATGACAGCAGCGTGGGCGCTGGGCCAGCTGCGGCCGCCATGGCTCCTTTAGTGCAGTGTAGAGGCGCCACGGGAGGCCACGGACTCCCCAGAGACGCAGGGCCCTGCTGCCCACGCGGGGCCCTGCTCCCGGCTCCGGGGGGGCGCCTGTGTGGGGCAGGGCTTTGGGCCAGGACGGGCTCTCCCTGGCACTTCCTGCCCCCTGTGGCTGGGATCCCCCTGGGGCACCGTCTGGGGCAGGAGCTCGATGGAGTGGGGTGCTGGGGCTCTGGGGAGGGGGGCAGGCTGCCTGCCCTGGGCCCCGTGATTCAGCCTCAGTCACTGACCTCCCCCCGTCTCCTCGGGCAGGATTTTGGCCTGGACGTCGCCGCTTTCTGCAACATGGTGGGGGACGACTGCCCTGCGGCCTTCCTCCAGCTGGCCTTCCACTGCTGCAGGGTACGTGCCCCCCTCTTCCCTCCCCTCCCCCCGGGCGGGGTCCCTGGGCCTGCCCCCTCCCGCACACCGAGACACAGGGCAGCCGGGTGATTGCCTCAACCAGGGGCCCTTATCTGAAATTCTGATTCCTGGTGCCCAGGCCTGTCCCCTGCCAGCCTGTCCCCAAATGGGGGGGATCCTGGCACCATAGAGCCAGCGGGATCCGGGCCTGTTCTCCCCTCCCTCGCCCCCAGCATGCGGGACGGGGGCAGCACAACTGAGCCTCTCCGGGGGGACGCTGACCCCGTCTCCTGCCCAGCAACCCCTCCGGAGTCCTGGGGGGCGGGGGCCACGGTGAAGCCGGGCAGGCGGGTGTGAGAGTTGGTGCCCCGGGGCCGTTGGTGACGCAGCGACTCCCCTGCCCAGATGGAGCCGACGGCCCGACCCGCCTTCGTGGAGATCACGCAGCGCCTGGAGGGCATCCTGGAGCAGCAGCTGGGAGCGGGGGGCACCGGCGCCGACCCGCAGAGCGATGGGGAGCGCGCGCCCTCGCCCGGGACCCTGGCCATGAACGGTACCGTGACTGCCCCTCCCCCGGGCCTGTCCCTCCCGCTGACTCCCCCGGGACCCCCCCTGCGGCCCTTGGCGCTGGGCTGGGCACTGCGGGTGCTGCAGGGACCTCTAGGGCGTGTGCTGCCCCCATGTGGCCAGAGCTGGGCACTGCGGATGCTGAGGCTGCAGGAAAGGGTCCGCGGGCGTCCTGCAGGCGGGGTACGTGACCCGTCTCTCACCCCACGGAATGAATGGGGAGGCCCCACCGCCCTGGGGTGGGATCAGGCGGGAATGCCAGCCCCCCCCATGCGGGGCGCGAGGGGAGGTGATGGGGCTGGCGTGACGCCGGCATGCTGTGACCTGGCAGCCAGGTGCCCAGGGGGTTCTCCCGCCCGGTGCCAGGCGCTCTCCAAGCGGGCAGGAGGGGCTGGAGGCCGTGGGCCCGGCCCCGGCTAGGGGGCTACTGACCCGCTGTCTGTTGTGCCAGGCGAGGTGGCGAGCGAGCCCGCGCACCCTGAGCAGCCGCCGCGGCGGGATCTGAGCTGGCCGCACCTCCTGGCCGACCCCCGCCTCGCCCGCAGCCGCTCGGACGTGTTCCCGCCCAGGTCCCCGGCCCGGCGGCCGCCCCAGGACCCCGCCGCGGGCGCCCGCCCCCAGGAGCCGCCGCCGCGCCTCAACCCCTTCTCCCAGCGCGAGGACCTGAAGGGCGGGAAGATCAAGCTCTTTGACACGCCCAGCAAGTCGGTCATCTCGCTGAGCTTCGCCCTGCCGCCGCCCACCGCCTACCAGCCCGGCACGCCCGGCACGCCCGAGCCCGTGGTGGAGGCGCAGTGCGACTTCTCCGCCCCCCCGGTGCTGACACGCAAGAGCCGCTCGCTGCCCGCGTCCCCCGAGCCGGCCCGCCGGGGGAACCTGGCGCCGGGGGGGGAGCCGGCCCGCGCCTGCTGCCAGGAGGGCCCCCAGCCTCACAGCCCCCTCCCTGCTTGGAGCTGGGGGACGGCGGCAGGGCGCACGCCCCTTCCCAGCCCCCCGGCGGTGGAGCAGATGGACTGCAGCCCCGACAGCCCCGAGCCGGCGCCCGCCCCGCCGCTCGCCAACAGCCCCTTCATCAGCACCTCGGCGTCGGGCGCCCCCGCCGGCCGGCCCCTCAGCAACAGCGTGGTGGTGAGCACCCCGCACGGCTGGGGCCGCGGCCTGGAGCGCGGCTGCTCGGAGCTCAGCCTGCCCCGCGCGGCGGCCGTGGAGCGGACGGAGCACTCGAGCGCCCCGGCCCGGCAGGCCTCCGGCGCTGTGCTGGAGCAGGACGAGGTGCTGGCCTGCCCCGGCTGCTGCCTGGGCCCCTTCAGCTTCAGCTTCGCCTCCGTCTGCCAGCGGCCTGCGCCCAGCCCGCCCCGCTACCAGCACCTCACCTGCGAGGCCAAGAGCCTCCTCTACCAGGACAGGGGCCGCCACCCCAAGCGCCCGCCCGAGCCCAGCCTCAAGCTGCCGGAGGCGCAGTCCTAGTGCTGGGCAGACGGGGCGATGGAGACGCCCCCCCGGACGCGGCTCCGGCTCCCGCCCACGGCCTGCGCTGAGCAGGGCCCGGAGCAAGGAGCCCGCAATCCCCGCACCTTGCCCGCCGGCCGGACCCCGGTTCTGCTCTGGTGAGCTGGCTGCCCCTAGGGCTGCTCGCCGCATGGGGGAGACCGTCAGCCATTGCTGGGGTCCTGGCTGGCCAAGTGTGACCGTGGGGGGGCCTCGTGCAGGGAGCGACAGGCTGGGCACGGGCCCAGCGGTGCCACGGTGCCGGCTCTGAGCGGGACTGGCTCCCTGCAGTGGCACCAGGGGCGGGGGAGTCGTGCTGAGCTGACGTGCAATAACACGGCTGCCTTGGTCGGGAGCACGTCCCCTAGGAGGGGGAGCGGTGCCGGTTCATGCCCCACCGTGGGGACGTGGCTGGGCGGAGGGGCTGTGCACCCCCACTCAAAGCTGGGGGCTCTGGTGACCAGACACCGAGGTCTGGTGCTGATGGCCCAGCGGGGCGCGGTGCCGCCCGGGAGTCTCTGGGAAGGCACAGAGGGGCAGGTGGGCTGGGCCGGCCCTCCATCCCGCCCTGCCCGCGGCTGTGGGGAGAGGAGCGGGGGTGCAGTCAGGGGGTCGCTCCAGGGCCGGGGCTCCTCCCTGGCTGCCTGTCCCTGCGCGTCCGATCCCCGGCCCCCGCGCTCAGAGGCGATGGGAGCACAAGCCGGAGGGGGGCAGGGGTGGGTGCTGGGGGGCAGCAGCGGGCGCTGGGGGGCAGCAGTGTGCACTGGGGGGCTCCCCTCTGTCCATCACACAGGGGTAAGGGGCCGGGTACCGTGTGAGCCGGGCGCTGAGCCAGGGTGACAGCGTGACCCGCCGTCTGGGGGGGTTTGGGGGGGGGGCCCGCCGGGCATGGAGCAGACTGGATGCCGGTCACTGGCAAGTGGGGATAAATACACCCCCCACACACATCATCACTGCCTGGTTCAGGCCCTGCCCCTTCCATGGCAGCTGTGAAGTGGCCAGTGGGGCAGGGCGGTTTGCAATATGGTGGCTGGGGCGTGCCCCCCCCCAGCTGTGTCCCCCAGCTGCCCAGCCCCTGCCCGGGGGCGGCCCCCCGGGCTCCCCCCAGCCAACATATACGATGCACTGGTGAATGCAAACTCGTGGTTTTTATTATGATTGACAATTGCTAGTAATATATACGGCTTATTTAAGGTGTTCCAATAAAAGTGACTGTCCCACCTCCCGCTCTGTGTGTGCCGCGACGTGGGGGGAGCGGGTGAGGCTGATCTGGCTGGTCGCAGGACAGGGCCTGGGAGTGCGAGTCAGGAGAGTCCAGCTCAAGCGAGGCCCCTCGGGGCCGTGCCTCAGTTTACTCATCTGTGCCCTGAGGATTGCACAGGGCCCTGGGGGTGGGGAGTGTGTCAGCAGCACTCAAGGCTGTTCCTGTGGGTTCCCGCCCTAGGAGGCCCCTGGCTGCAGCGCTGGGACGGGGGGTGGCGGGGGGCAGGCACTCGGGCAGTGGGGAGCTATGGCTCAGCAGGTGCTGGTGCGAAGAGAGGTGTCGCTGTGGTCGGGGCTCGTCCTTGCCGCCCTCAGCTGGGGCCCAGGGGGACACTGATGGGAGGGATGGAGCCAGTTGTGTGCTGGGAGCACGGCAGCTGGGGCCCCCCTGCCTCCATCCCGGCACCGTGTTGCTCGGGGCAGCATCTCGGGGTGGGGCACGGGCCCTGCCCTGTCTCTGCACCTTGGCCCTGCGCTGCCCCCTCTGCTCAGCCCAGCCCCGCTGCAGCGTGGCCCCCTTCTCACCCACCCCCCTTCTCACCTGCCCCCGGCGCTTGGCCCGACCCACCCCCCTTCTCACCTGCCCCCAGCGCACGGCCTGCTCCCAGGCCCCCGGGCTCATCGCTCAGTGACCCTCCATGGTCATAAACCTCCACATGCTGGCGCCCCACAAACTCCTGGGCCAGCTCTGCCCACCTGCCCTCAGCACCGGCCTCCTCCCACGCCCTCTGCTCAGCCCAGCCCCGCTGCAGCACAGCTCCCCACTCCAGCCTGGCCCTCCTCTCACCTGCCTTCTCCCACGCCCTCTGCTCGCCTCCAGCCCCGGCCCCAGCACTGCCCAGCACTGGGGAGGCTGCTGGGCTGCACTTTTGACAGGCCCCTGCAAGCCCAGTGTGGGGGCAGGGTGGCGTGTTGTGTCTCTGAAGCCCAGGGGAGCTGGGGGGGGGGGGGGCATGTTGTGCTCACCCAACCCTTGCCCTGCTGCCCTGTAACACTCTGGGTGCAGAAGGCCGGGGGGGGGAGGGCTGTGCCCCAGGTCCGGCTCTGACGCCCCCGTGCACAGCTGGTCCTGGGACCGGGCCGTGGGTCTCTGCGTCACTGCTCTGCTGCCCCCAGCTGCCGGGCAGGGCCCCAGTTCCAGCCATGCCCGGCTGTGGGCAGCAGAAATCACCCCACCCGAGCGACCCGACCTGCATGGGAGCCCGTCACCATTAGAAAGGGGCCAACGCCCATAGAAAGAGCAGCTCCCGGCTCCCTCCCTGCTGGCAGGTGTCGGCAGCAGTGGGGAGAGCTCTGGGTGCCCCTCCCCGGAGCCCGCCCCACGGGGGGATTTAGTGCAGCAGGGCGGGGGAGCTGCCCGGGAGCCCCACACGCGGCAGGGCCGCTCGCCCCCATAGAACCCCCCCCCCCCCCCCCCATGGGGGAAGGGGGCTGGCTGTCAGCTGAGGGCAGGCGGCTCTTTTCGTGGGCACGACGCCCCCAGCCCTTCGCTGCGATCGCCCTGCCCAGCGCGTGAGCTGGCCCCTGCTGGGGGGGAGCCGGGCTCCAGGCCGGAGCAGTGGCCCTGCCCCCCAGGCCGGGGGCAAGGCTGAGTGTGGAGCGGGCGCTGCTGGTGGGACCGGCCCTAGGGTGCTGCGTCCTGGCACGAAGGCGGCACGGGAGCCGAGCCTGGCGCAGCGGGAGCTGAAAGGGAACAGACGGGGTGAGCTGGGCTGGAGGCTGAGCCCCCACTCCCGCTGGGGCAGACCTGAGACCCAGACGGCTGGAATGGCAGGGCAGGGCCAGCTAGGCCTGGGCTGTGCCCCTCGTAGAGCCAGGGTGGGGGGGAGCTCTCGTGCAGGGCAGCCTGATCCTGTGGCTCTACACCGCCAGGGGAGGGGGTGAGTTTGGGCCCCAGACCGGCCGATTTGCTGCATGCCCAGGGCGAGCCGACCGGTGCCCTGGAGCCCGCGGGGGAGCCTGGCTGGTGCTTTAGTTCTCACACAGCCTCACTTGCACAGAGCCCTGGATCTGCCCCACCGTGAGCAGGGGGACGGGCGCTCTCACTGGCCACCCACGGCCCTGTTACCCCAGCACAACCCACTAAACCCACAGCTAACCCTTGTGCCCCACCCCACCAGCACCACCCTGTAATCCCCCTGCACCCCTGCCCCCGCGTGCCCTGCCCACCCAGCCCCGCCCCGCAAACCCACCACTCCCCCGCCCCCGTGTGCCCTGCTCCCCCAGCATCACCCTGCCGCCATCCTGCTCCCTTGCCGCCGTGTACCCTGCACCCCCAGCACCACCCCGTGAACCCTCCGCTCCATGCCCCCTGTGCCCTGCTCCCCCATCCCTTCCCTGCAAACCCACCGCTCCCCTGCCCCCTGTGCCCTGCTCCCCCAGCACTGCCCCTCAAACCTGGACCTCACCCAGGATGTCCCCCAAACAGGGCTGATGCTCCAGACTTACAGGAGTGTCCTGTAGGGGCTCTCATTGATTGTCTCTTCAGGGACTCTAGGGAAACCACCGTCTGTCTGGGCTGGGTTGGCTGGGTGCCTTCTCACAGATCCACCGCTTCTTTTGATAGCTGTAGCACGAGTCATTGTTTATGACGCCATTTCTTATTGTTCCACACGTCTTATAGCTGTCACTCTGAAATCGCGCATCTCTGCAAAGAAAAGGGGCGTTACTGAGACGGCACGTCCCACGCTACACTGGCTGTCAGCTGTGCCACCCTGGCACACGAATGCCAGCGCTCCAGCGATTTCAAGGGCAGAGTCACTTCACCCAGTGACACCTGCAGCCCACCCAGGCGCTTCTGCTGGACGGGAGCTTTGCCACAGCGACACCCACGCTTCACAGAAACCCCATGGGCTGGAGACTCCACCGCGTGCCTGGGGGGTTGTTCCATTGGTTAATTCCCCTCCCAGGTGTCTTCCTTTTTCTTCAAGTGCCTCATTTCCAGGCTGATTTTTGTCTCACTTCATCTTCCAGCCACTGGGTCTTGTTCTGCTTTCGTCTGCAGCTAGACTGAGGAGCCGCGTGCGCTCAGAAATCGGCTCTGTATGTAGGTGCGTGGGCCCAGATCCACAAAGACAGGCAAGTCCCAGGCTTAGGCACCCTGCGATCCAGAAAACCCCCCTCGGCTGCCGCTGAGGAGGAGCCTGAGCTCACTCAGCACCTAAACGTTCGCTGTAAAAAGAACAGAAGTACTTGTGGCACCTGAGAGACTGTATTCCACAAGAACTCCTGTTCTTTTTGCTGACACAGACTAACACGGCTGCTACTCTGAAACCTGTCATTTCGCGGTAAAGGTTTCCTGGCCCTGACTGCTGTTGTCACAGCTGAGCTTCTGCCTTGGAATCTTGTCCCCGCTGGGCACTCACACCTCCACCTGCCCTGCTGCTGCCCTGCTCCCTTCAGCTGCTCCTGCCCCTCTGCCCCCTCACTGGGCTTGGCACTGGGCTCGTCTCCCTTTACAGCCTGTTCCAGTCACGCTGCTTCTGCTCCCGGCTCTGCAATGACTCAGTTCTGCCTCTCCATACTCACAGCGTCATGGATTCCAGGGCCAGAAGAGACCACTGTGCTCATCTAGTCTGACCCCTGCACAGCACGGGCTAGAGACCTGCCCCGAAATAAATCCCAGAGCAGATTGTGATGAAGTGGGACTGTTCTTAATGTTTTCTCTGAATACTGTGTGGGTGCCTCAGTTTCCCCTGTGCATTTCTTACATATCTAGGTGATGGGATCAGGGGGTGTGATTGTTGCAGAGCCTTAAAGAGGGCCAGTTTAATGCTGTCGCACAGAGAATGGCCGACACCCTGTCTCCTGGCAACTGATGGCCTGGGCCCCTTCCCTGCAAAGGTGCCAACTGAAGGTGTTAGAACAAAGGGATCAGGTGACCTCCTGGCCTGGGAAGTAGACAAAGGCAAAGGAGAGGCTAGAGAGTCAGTTTGGAGCTGGCTGGGGAGGTGGGGGGAGGCCCAGCCCAGGCGGGGCACTGGGCTCCCTGCCCCCCAAGTTGGACCCGACTGAGGGGTCCTGTTTCCTATACCTACAAGCTCTGTTTTAGACCATGTTCCTGTCGTCTAATAAACCTTCTGTTTTACTGACTGGCTGAGAGTCACAGTGAATCTCAGGAAGTGCGGGTGCAGGATCCTGACTCCCCCACACTCTGTGACACAGATCTCTTAGAAAAAGATCCCATCTTGATTTAAATATGGTCAGTGATGGAGAATCTATCACAGCCATTGGTAACGTGCTCCAATGGTTAATTACTCTCACTATCAAAAATGTACACCTTATTTCCAGTCTGAATGTGTCTAGCTGCAACTTCCACCCAATGGAGCATGCTAAATCTTCCTCTGAAGAGCCCAGTATTAAATACGTGTTCCCCATGCAGGTACTGATAGACTGATCAAGTCACCCCTTAACCTTCTCCTTGTTAAATTAACTAGATTGAGCTCTTTGCATCTCTCACTGTAAGGCAGGTTTTCCAATCGCTTACTCATTGTCATGGCTCCTCTCTGAACTGTCTCCAATTATCAACGGCCTTCTTGAACTGTGGACAGCAGAACTGGACACACCATTCCAGCAACATTGGTTTCCTTCTGGGAGTTTCCCAGTGTTCCAAGAGTTACTGAAACTCAACATTCACTGTCCAATTAAAGGGCCAATTTCCCAAAGCTTAACGCAACCTTTGGCGTGGCTGACTGGGCACGTGTTTACAGTTGGGTAGCTGTGACGGGATGGACTTGCCCCACGACAGTAGCATTAACAAGAACTGGAATTGTTCAAGGCTATCCCGCCGGATGTCCCAACACCACGATTTCACAAACATGAAGTTACCCTGGTCAAAAACCATCCTACTTAAATGGGGCTGTGACAGCAGCAACAAAACATTTTTTTAAAAACCAATGGAAGTCGGGGGACGTGTGATAGGTGCCTACCCCACAGGTACTGAAAAGGCTGATGTGGGCTTGAGAGGCCAGTTAACCCACCTGGGTACACTGGGAGGATGGGCCATGGCCGGGTAGTGAGGAAACCCAGCGGGGAAGGGGGGTGCTAGAAACAGAGGGTGTTTGCAGCAGGAGGGCTGCTGGGGGAGCTTTGCAGTCCCTCGCCCGGGAGCAGGGAGTGAGGAGACCTGGGGGAACAGCCAGGCTCTTGCAGGGCGAGGAGGAAGTGCAGGGAGGTGGCAGCAAGGAATCTGGTGGAGTGACCCCTGACTGCCCGGCCTAGGTCCCTGGGCTGGAGCTAGGGTGACCAGACAGCAAATGCGAAAAATCGGGACGCGGTGGGGGATAACAGGAGCCTATATAAGAAAAAGACCCCAAAATCGGGACTGTTCCTATAAAATCAGGACATCTGGTCACCCTAGCTGGAGCCCAGTGTAGGGGGCAGGCCTGGGCTCCGCCACCAGCCATGGGGAAGGGAGCATAAAGGTCCCTGAGAAAGGGGGTGGATGACTCGAAGCCCTGGGGAAAGGATCTATGGACCAGTGGGCCCAGAACGGAGGGTGACAGACTGGGCAGAGGGAGCGTATATTTGTTTCTGTGGGACTTTGTTACCCCGGAAGAGGTGGGGCAAAATGTGACCCACCCGTAGGGCTGAGTCATGGGAAGAAAGAGATTGTTAGCTAAGCAAGGCCCTGTCATAAAATTAAGCGAGGCCTCTGTCATAAAATGCTCCCTAATCTCCTAGCAATAAAATCTTCTGGCCTTGCTCAAAATCTGTTTATCTGGCACAAATATTCTTGCATGGGCTTTTCTGTCCCCCTGCTTAAATTGAGTAACTATGGAGACCAGTTTGAACAGGTTAGTTTGACCATGTGGTAGTAGTGCTTTCTTTGTCTGCCTAAACACTATAAATGCTGAGGCCTATCACTAATAAAGTTGCCACACTCCTCCACAGCGGCTAGCTGCGAAGGGGGTTGTGTGCCCTTTGATCAAAGCTTCTAGGACTCAGTGTGTTTCTTGCATGGCTTCTGACAGCTTGTGAGCTGTAGTCCAAATCCGCATCACCGGGTGTTGGGACGGTGAGTAAGGACAAGCTGATTTTTACCTAACAAGACCACCGCAGGGCCACAGTAGTTGTCAATGGGGGGTGTGAGAAGCAGCAAGCCGGCCACTCCCTGCCCAGCTGTGAAGGGGCGCACCAGTGGTGAGTACACCTTCTACATTCAAACTAACACGTACACTTTCAAATCAATCGCTTACACACCAGGGTCTTAAAGAAACTGGCCAAGGAGCTCTCTGAACCACTAAGGCTAATTTTAACAAATCTTGGAAAACTCCAATTCCAAAGGTCTGGAGGCCTCCCGGTGTAGTTCCAATATTTAAAAGGGGTAAAAGGGACCCCCCCAGGGAACTACAGACCAGTTCGCCTCATGTCGATCCTGGGCAGAATAATGAAATGGGTGTGACGGAGTAGGGAGCGAGGTGGATTTGACCTGGGAGGCTTGCGGGGGAGGTTCCCTGGGACCTGCTGCATTGGGAATGGGAGACTTTACCTGAGGCTGTAACATGAGCCAGGACGGGGGTTGGGAGCCTGGGAGGTGACACCTTTGGCTGGGAGAATGGACAGAGGCGTGAGGAGGAGCCCCGGGGGAGGGGAAGAGCCTGCTGGAGGGTTTGTCTGGTGGGTTTCAGTTTGGAGCTGGGTGCTGAAATGCAGGGAGCCCCAGGCTGGGGTCTAAGGTCCCTGCCCCCCAGAAGGGCCCGACTGAGAGGTCCTGTTTGTACTGACAAGCTCTGGTTGGACGGTGTTCCTGGCATCCCTAATAAACCTTCTGTTCTACTGGCTGGCTGAGAATCACAGTGAATCGAAGGAAGGAGGGGTGCAGGGCACTGACTCCCCCACGCTTTTTGACAACTTCCTTGGGGAACCCCACTCAGCTGAAAATGGTCAGCAGCACATCCGCCACGGTGTCTGCTTCAATGGAGGATAAGGGCACCGCCTCGGGGTAGTGGGTGGCGAAATCTACCACCACCAGAATGTATTTCTTCCCCGACCGGGTTGTCTTGCTGAGAGGCCCCACTATGTCCATGGCCACCTTCTGGAAGGGCTCCTCTATGATGGGCAAAGGCCTCAAAGCCGCTTTCCGCTTGTCCCAAGCCTTCCCCACCCGCTGACAGGGGTCACAGGCCGTCTCCAAGGCAACCAGGAATTTATCGATGTCCTCCGCTTCCTTACGCTGGGCCAGGATGTGCTTATAAAAGCTCCATGAAGGCTTGGGTTCCCGCTCACTCCCCGCAGCCGGGGGCTCACTGCTCCTCAGCTTTGCCATCTCCAGCTCATGATGCCGCTGCTTTTCATGGTCCTGTCACTCCTTCTCTCGATCTTCCAGCTCTTTCAGCTTTATCTCCCTTTCCCATTCCAACCGCCTCAGCTCCAGGGATGGGGAGCTCCGTCGGGAGGATCCCCGGCTGGCTGCAGGGGTCAGGGTGCCCTCGGTATTCGCTGGGCTCTTCCCAGCCTCTCCTCTAGGCATAGGGAGGAGGGGTCTCGGGATGCCCTCGGCAGCAGTCTGACCCCCTCCAGCCGGGTCAAGCCCCGGGGCCCACACCGCCTCTGTTGGGCTGCTTCCCTCGGGGACAGGGATCTGTGCATCCAAGCGATCCTTCTTCTCCAGCCGGGTAATCAGCTGTTCTTTGGTGGACCTCCCAATGCGCAGCCCCCTCTGCCTGCACAGCTCCACCAGGTCGCTCTTACAGCGCTTAGCATACATCTTCCTGCTGGCCACTCGCAGGCCTGTGCGGTCTCGGCTCCCCATGGCTTCCAGGAGGAACCCCTAGTGTGCCAGCCACCACCTCTCTCCCAGGGTCGAGCCACAGCCTCCTCTGCCCTCCGAAACCGCTCCTCTCTGTCTTCAGCACACCTGGTCCCCATCAATCCCCCTTCAGTTTACTGCTCCCCAATCACTTACTGCAGGAGGCACCATCAACAGGGTGCGGTAGATCCCACTTCTGCCACCAGTTGTTATAGAGTGTGGGGGAGTCAGGCCCTGCACCCCTCTTCCTGGGATTCACTGTGACGCTCAGCCAGCCAGTAGCACAGAAGGTTTATTAGGGTTGCCAGGAACACAGTCCAAACACAGCTTGTAAGTACAAAGAGGACCCCTCAGTCGGACCCTTCTTGGGGGGGCAGGCGCTCCCTACTCCGTCACAGTGGTTCATTTGGAACTCTACTTCTTTATTGCTAGAGACTAATAATATGATGAATGCCAGTCAGCATGGTTTCATGGAAGACAGGGCTTGTCAAACCTTTTTTACAGGATTACAGGTCTGGTTGATAAAGGTAGCTGTGTGATAAAGGTACAGTGTACTTGGATTTCTCCAAGGCATTTGACTTAGTACCACATGATAGTTTGATTTAAAAACTTGCAGTATATGTGTAAGCAGGGTCTGAAAGAGCTCTCCCCTGACAGCTAGCTGGGGAGGGGAAAAGGCTTCAGGACCAGACTGTATTTACATGAACACACAGTTTAAAGATAGAGCTAAATAGGGCTCCATGAGGAGTATTGTTTTAAGTGCTCACTAGACCTGAAACCACTCCTTGTGCAGCAGTGTGTCTGCCCAGCCTGCTTCAGCCAGGCAGTTCCCCCACTAGGAGCTGAGAGTCACTGAGAGCCGGTGGGAGACTCAAGGGTATTGAGACCCTTGACCGTCAAGTCAAGACCGAAGAAGACCCTTTGTCGCTTCTACAGATCCAGACTAACATGGCTCCCCCTCTGATACTTGATCTGCAGAGGTCACAGTAGAGAGGCAGGTGGCAGCAGACGATGACAGTGTGCGGTGGAGCAGGGAGCAGCTGGCAGAGCAGCAAGATTCTGTGAACAGTCTGTCTCAGGTTCAGAGGGAAGACTGGATAGCTGAGGCTGCAGAGCAGGGCAGCTGTGTAGTTAATCTCTCGAGAATGCAGCGGATGGCAGGTGTACTCTCATCTCTAGACACTTTGGATGGGACTTGTAGTCTCTCCGTGAATTTAATTTCTGATTCCATGGGGAAGCACAGGTTGGTAAGGGAAGAACGACAGAACGTTGAACAGTAGCATAGCAAGTGGGGGAGCAGGGGAGCGGCCGCTCCCCCACTGAGCAGAAGCGGCGCCTTTTTTGTGCTCCGACGCCTTTTGCTCCTGCGCTGCAGCCGGAGCGGAGCATTTTGTTTTGCTCCCGGCGCCTTTTTTTAGCTGCGCTCCCCCTGTGCTCTAAACCCGGCTACACCGCTGACATTGAGTCCAGCTTGTTAGAGAAAATGGATGGTATCTCTTTAAGACAGAGTCCAGTCTTGGAATTGGTAGCAGTGAAGGATCTGAAAACTGGTGAACTGGCTCCTGTCTGTGGTAATGCAAATTACCTGGCTGACTGGGGGAGGAAAGACTTGCTAATAGCTGTTAGCACAGGGAGCACTCCCCAGTCAGCCAGTGAATTCTGTTAAGAGAGAGAGATCAGGGTTTGATCCTTCAAGACAGGAAGAAAAGAGAGACCTTAAGTTTGCAAAGGGAAGCCACAGAGTAACCCTAAAAGGCCAAAACCCCATGGTATTGCGCCAAAGGGCATGACAAACATAATTATAGATGGACACTTGCAATGGATTTGTTGTTATTGCTCATGGTAATTTGTGTAACTATTGTGTTGTTGTTACCAAAACATGAAAGAATGTACAAGGTGCCGAATCTTTTGGAAAATCCCTTGAACATGTTAAAAGGAATACATGAGAACACACTGTATATTAAAAGGCCTTGTTATACTGATGTTAAAAATAAAAAATAATAAAATAATAAATGGAGATATGCCAATCTCCTAGAACTGGAAGGACCTTCAAAGGTCATCGAATCCAGTCCCCTGCCTTCACTAGCAGGAGGACCAAGTACTGTCCCCTGACAGATTTTTGCCCCAGATCCCTAAATAGCCCCCTCAAGGATTGAACTCACAACCCTGGGTTTAGCAGGCCAATGCTCAAACCACTGCGCAGTTAATGCCTGAAAAGAGTATTGGAACTTTTCACAGGGGAAAAGAAATTCCAGACCTGAAGTGCTGTATGAAAAGGGAAACTGAGGCACCCTACCACATGGCATTTAGCCGTGAAAGCAAAGATTTCTATACTATGGACAACATTAATATCTACATTAACTTGATGTTAATGGGATTTCAAACATTTGCCAGAGCTTTTATGGATAAAGTAGCTATGTTCTTTGGCTCTTGGCAAGATCACCTGAGACATACAGAAACCATGCTGCAAGAGCAGATCCAATCCACTATTGTTCTAATCAAGTTTAGCCTTGAGTTTGAAAAGAGATTCAATCATGTTATTGAACATGACTTTGATAAACCATTTCTGTTGTGCACTGGTATGGCTTCCAACCCAATACTAGCTGTAGTAAGACAGAACCAAAATTGAGGAGCTCTTGAGATGCAGTCAGCGATGTTTGTGACATCCCTTCCTGCATCAATTTTGCATTGGGGGTGTGACGTTATTGATAATAACTGGGACCATATAGAACATTATAGCAACCAAGGTCCTGTAGTGGCATGAAATCTTGTATAAAGGGGGTCAAATAAGGTGTCTAAGACCAGGTTATGCTTTGCTGGTTATGATTATGCTGTCTGTATGTGTGTAGCATTTTGTAGTTGAAGTTATGAATATTAGTTCTATACTGTCTGTATTTCAAACCTGTGCTATGATTCTGGGTGACACCCCAGACAGCTTGGCTTCAGATCTGCCTAGCCAGCTGGATGGCCCATTAAGGACCATCAACTATACAACTGACCCATTGAAAGAAGGCAGATACACCTTTTATTCAGCAAGGTATGCAGGGACATGCCTATGGACCGAACTCTAAGGGTTTTCTTGCCATGTACCCCAATGCTTGTCTTTGGAACAAAGAAAGAGGCCACATGACGAAAGACTATAAAAAACTGCTGCAGCTCCTCCATCTTGTCTTCATTCCTGCTTCATACCTCTGGAGGGACTTTGCTACAAACTGAAGCTCTGAACAAAGGACTGAAAGACCCATCCCAGCTGGGGATGTTCTCCAGAGACTTGATTTAAACCTTCAGCTTATTCCATCCCTGAACCAAGAACTTTGCCATTGCTGTATGTAATTGATTCCATTTAACCAATTCTAGCTCTCATCTATATCTTTTTCCTTTAATGAATAAACCTTTAGATTTTAGATTCTAAAGGATTGGCAACAGCGTGATTTGTGGGTAAGATCTGATTTGTATATTGACCTGGGTCTGGGGCCTGGTCCTTTGGGATCGGGAGAACTTTTTTCTTTTACTGGGGCATTGGTTTTCATAACCATTTGTCCTCATAATGAGTGGCACTGGTGGTGATACTGGGAAACTGGAGTGTCTAAGGGAATTGCTTGTGTGACTTGTGGTTAGCCAGTGGGGTAAAGCCAAAGTCTCCTCTGTCTGTCTGGTTTGATTTGCCTTAGAGGTGGAAAAACCCCAGCCTTGGGCTGTAACTGCCCTGCTTGAAGCAATTTGTCCTGAACTGGCACTCTCAGTCAGGTCCCGCCAGAACCAGCATCGTTACAGTCCCCTACAACCATTTCTTCTATGAAGTCCTCACTACTCACCAAAACCAAATCTAAAATGGCATCCCCCCTTGTTGGTTCAGCAACTACTTGATGAAGGAATTCATCAGCTATCGTATCCAGCAAAATCTGAGCCCTATTATTATTACTAGCACTTGTTCTCCAATCTATATCTGGGAAGTTGAAGTCTCCCATGATCACACAATTCCCATTAGTATTTACTTCATTAAAAACATTAAAGAGGTCTCTATCCATATCCAAATCAGATCCCGGTGGTCTATAGCAAACCCCAATCACTATCCCAGAGGAGGTTCTAGTACCTTTCTTCCCCAAGGTGATTTTTGCCCAGACAGATTCTGTCTTATTCATTCCATCACTTTTTATTTCTTTACAGTCTACCTCATCATTGATATACAATGCTATTCCCCCACCTTTACCTTTATTTCTGTCTTTCCTAAGCAGCACATACCCTTCAATACCTGTACTCCAGTCGTGACTACTATTCCACCATGTTTCAGTTATTCCTATAATATCTGGTTTCACTTCCTGGACCAGTAGCTCTAGTTCCTCCATTTTGTTACCTAGGCTCCTCGCATTGGTGTACAAACATCTTCATTTTTGCTGTTTGGCCTCACTCACATTCTTTACCCGATTAGTCATGGACATTCTACCGCCAGTATCACCTATTAGACTGGTATCCACTCTGCCCTTCCTCCTTATGTCCATTCTCCTACCCCCGGCTATATCCTTTCTTACTTCGTTTTCTTCCCTCTCAATGTTAAAATCCAGTGTGGAGATTACCTGGACATCTCCCAACCGTTTCCCCCAAATTTCTCATTTAAAGCTCTCTTAATCAGTTGTGCCAGCCTCCATCCTAGAAGTCTATTTCCCTCCCTACTCAGGTGAAGTCCATCCCGAAATAGTCGGCGTCTATGGACATGAGACTTTGTCTTGGGAAGCAGCGACTCACAAAAAGACTTTGTGTGGCCTCAACGTGAGCCATGAGTGCAAGGCTGTGGCAAAAAAGGGACTTTCCAGTAGAAATAGGGAAGTGTTCTTGCCTCTGTACACAACCTGGTCAGGCTGATACTAGAATACCATGTCCAGTCCTGGTGTCTGCACCTCAAGAAGGATGTGGAAATACCAGAGAATGTTCAGAGGAGGGTCACAAAAATGATCCAGAGGATGGAAAACAAGATGTATGATGTGAGGTTTGAGGAGCCCAATCTAATCCGCTTATCAAAGACAAGGTTGAGAGGTGACATCATCTCAGTGTCTAGGGTCTGACACATGGAAAAGGGAGCTGACACCAAGGGGCTTTTCAGGCTAGCAGACAAAGCAATAACAAGATCTGATGGCTGGAAGTTAGAGCTGGGCAAATTCACCCTTGAAATAAGATGCCGTTTCCTAGCTGTGAGGGTGATTAACCATGAGAACAGCTCACTGTGGGAGCTGGGGGTGTTGCCATGGCTTGGAGTCTTTAAATCGAGGTCAGATAGCTTTCTAGAAGATATGTTTTAGTGCATCTTCGGGTAGCAGTGCTCTGGCCTGTGTGTGACGGACGTCAGGCTTAGCTGAACATCGTGATCCCTTCTGGTCTATGAATAAATTACTGGTTGGGATTGTCTCTGTGCGCCCACACTGAATGTGCTCAGGTCATGATCACTGGTCCTAGACAACCACCAGCTTCCATTCTAGTGATGAATTCATCTGTATCCATCAGAATGAGGGCCAAAATAGCTACCTCGTGTTGGGGGTAAGAACATAAGAATGGCCAGACTGGGTCAAACCAAAGATCCATCTAGCCCAGTATCCTGTCTTCCAACAGTGGCCAGTGCCTGGTGCCCCAGAGGGAATGAACAGAACAGGGAATCACCACGCGATCCATCCCCTGTCGCCCATTCCCAGCTTCTGGCAAACAGAGGCTAGGGACACCATCCCTGCCCATCCTTGCTAATAGCCATTGATGGACCTGTCCTCCATGAACTTATCTAGTTCTTTTTTTAACCCTGGTATAGTCTTGGTCTTCACAACATCCTCTGGCAAGGAGTTCCACAGGTTGGCTAAGTGTTGTGTGAAAAAATACTTCCGTTTGTTTGTTTTAAACCTGCTGCCTATTAAACACCCCTTGTGTTAGAATACTATCGCTAATGTTTAGAAACTTAAATGAGGTTTTACTACTGGCTGCAGGAGACCTCCCGCACCTCTCCCAGACTGAAGTCCCCCATAACACAGTTTTTCTTCCCATGTCACAGACAAGTGGTTAGTGAGTATCCCATTCTGTTCTCTGGTTTGATTTGGTGTCTGTAACAGACCCCACCAGTACACCCGCCGCCGGGCTTTGTTAGCACATTCATCCATAGGCATGTGAAAGTCATAATCAGTCAGCAACCATGGTAATCAGAGACCACTAGGTGGAAGTAGACACCTCGCCTACGCAAGACCTTGCATTTTTACAGTTGTCCTTCGCCTACACAAGAATAGTGTCTTCCAGCTGAGATAGTTATTTCTATACCAGTTTTTACTGACCAGATAGCAGACATCCGAGGTCTAGCATGCACCAATCAAATGTTAACACACCAGGGCTTTGTCTAAGTGTGTATAAAAGACCTGTAATTTCTATGTTAATTGAAGTCCTGTCACTTGGTACAGACTTCCCTTATTTTGCAGAATAAAGTATTTCTCTTTCCTTATCCCTGTCTGGCTGTTATTGGCTCTCAGCTAGGCGGACCCGATATTTCGGTAACAGTTTTTGGCGACCACGAAGGGACCTCCTAGCTTGGACATTGGACTCCGGACGGCTGCGGCGAACTAGGAACGGCGCCAACGGGGTGCTTAGCCCGTCTTTCTGACTTCACCGCAGCCCCTGGGGTTCGTGCTCCGATAAGGTGAGTCCTAATAGGATAAGGAAACACTATCTGTTCTGGTTCTGGTTAACTGGTTAATATTTTCTGTCTCATTCATCTGGATGTTGGGTGTGTGGGCGGGACTGAGCCTCTCGTTCATAATTCCTCAGAGTGGAAGCCATAGCGTGTGATGAAGCGCTGAGGTTGAATTGAGATCCTTCTGTCCCGTCCCCTGTAGCAGTCAGTGTGAGTAGGGAAATCTGTACTAGTTCTGGTTTTTTTTTGGTTAGATCATAATTCCCTCTGTTTTCTGTTTAATTCTCTGTTTGAGTGTCAGGAGAAAGATGGGTGGATCTCAGAGTAAACCCTCTCTGTTTTTTGGTTAGATCATAATTCCCTCTGTTTTTCTGTTTAATTCTCTGTTTGAGTGTCAGGAGAAAGATGGGTGGATCTCAGAGTAAACCCTCTAAGGATAGTCCTTTGAATTATATGTTAAGTAAATGGCCATTGCCAGGTGTTCAAAGAGGGATATCAAGGAAACGCTTTTTACAACTTTGCACTCAGGGTTGGCCAGCCCTGGGAACTGATTGGCCGAGTACGGCTCCTTTGACATTCCAATTTACTAAACTCCATTGCGCCTGGTATATTAAATAATAAGACTAAAGTATTATATAATGCTGTAATGTATATGTGTTTATTATTATTTTTTTGGACAAAGGTATGAGTGGAGAGTGAAGATTTCCTTTCTAGGTTAAAAGAAGCCGAGAAGGAAAAAAAGGAAGAAAAAGATAAGACACTGCTCCGCAACTAAGACCTGGCTGGCGGCCAAGTAGAAGGGGGGCTTGAGTGCCCAAGAAGCTGTAAAATCTACAAATCACTGCGAGGCATTAATGAGACGTGCCTTTATAACTCTCGTCAATCCGACCCAATGGAATCCGAACAATCCAACCAACATGAGGGAGCTAAAAAATTTTTTTTTGACTATATTCTAACAGGTATAAAACAAGGAAGGGAACAAACTTTAGACTGGTCAAAGGTCCATAATACTGTACAGGGAAAAGAAGAGCACCCTTCCGACTTTTATGAGAGACTTTGTAAAGCATTTTGTATTTATACTAACATAGACCCCAAGGCCGCGGACACACAGTCCACGGTCCGGCTTATTTTTATTTCTCAGTCAGCTCCGGACATCAAGAAGCGATTGCAGCGTCTCGAGGGATCAGAAGGAAAGTCCCTGGAAGAGCTGGTATAACAATGGCTGTAAGCTGGTAAGCGTGGCTACCTGTGTATATCACACAAGGCAAAATATCCAAGAGACCAAGCAGGTGAGAATGCTGGCAGCCCTTGTAAATGATGGAAATAGAAATGAGAAACAAGGAGGGTGGAGGGGACCCCCCAAGTGGCAACCTAAAACGGAAAAGGGGGGGGCCCCGAGTCGTGCCAATGATATGTGTAACTATTGTAAGCAGCTTGGTCACTGGAAGAGGGAGTGTCCAAACCGACGTACCGGGAGACAGCCCCGCCGGACAGACTGGCCGCAACAACAAATGGCTGTGGAAAGAACAGAAGCCGTTGATAGTGAGGAATGATTTTGGATCAAGGGAGCTGCACTTTCTACTGTTACTACCAAGCCAAAGAAGTGAAGCCTCATGAATGAAAACATTCCGGTAATGGGTATAGGCGGAAAGCCATTTGACTGTTCTGTATTACAGGAGGCTACTGTAGAAATCTCTGATATCTCTGTCTCCCATGCATTTTTGCTAGCACCAGACTCTCCGGTTAATCTTTTGGGCAGAGATCTCTTGTGTAAACTACGTGCTCAGATTTTTTTTTTCAGATGATAAAATTATTGTCCGGTTACCTCAACGCCAACTTCCCCAACTATGTGCTGCGTTGACCCAGGCTTCGGAGGACCAGATCCTGCCTATGGGCCCGATGAAAATACCCGAGCGACTCAGACAGGAGGTGAAAGCCTCCCTATGGGGCACTTCAAAAGCAGATTTGGGAATTCTACAGACAGATCCAGTAAAAATAACCCTGAGAGCAGGCATTGAAATTCCTCGGATTCGTCAGTATCCCATCTCCCGAGAAGCTTTGTTTGGCCTTCAAGAACTTATCAGTACATTCCTACGGTTGGGGGTACTTATTCGTACCAAATCTCCTTTTAATACTCCCATCCTGCCAGTAAGAAAACCTGACATGGATCCAGATGGGAAACCGGTATACCGATTTGTCCAAGATTTACGTGCAGTAAATAAGGTTGTACAAGCAAAACACAATGTGGTACCTAATCCTTATACAATTCTGACTGCCATTCCAGCAGGTACCGTATGCTGTTCTGTGATAGATTTGTGCAATGCCTTTTTCAGTATTCCTCTAGATCAAGACAGCTGGGATATTTTTGCATTTACATGGACGGATCTAGAGACTGGGAGATCAGAACAGCTGACCTGAACTCGTCTTCAAGTAGTGCTACATCAAGAAAAACCCCGACCAGATCTTTCAGATATGCCCATTCCAAATGCTGAGCTGGAACTGTACACAGATGGCTCTGCATGGGTCGTGGAGGGCCAACGGATATCTGGATTTGCAGTAATTACTCAGTTTGAGGTATTACAGTCTGCGCCTCTGGGACCCTCCACCTCAGCCCAGGCGGCAGAATTAATAGCACTCACCCGAGCATGTGAGTTGGCAACAGGTCAGTCTGTAAACATTTATACTGACGCGAAATATGCCTTTGGCGTTTGCCATGCCACAGGCTAACTTTGGGCAGAGCCTGATGGGAGAAGAGCCTTGCCCAGAGCTGCTTTGAGGCCTGCCCTACTTAAATTACACCAAGAAACACATGGTGGAGTAGAGGCCATGGCTGCTACTATAAATAGACTTTGGTATGCCCCTGGGTATTCCAGGAAGCTAAACGAGTTCTTGCTACCTGTGACATTTGTGCAAAATTCAATCCAAGGGGGGAACCAAAAGGCCCCCCCGGTGCAAGGTTATGGGCATACACGCCCTTTGAACGGCTCCAAATTGACTACTCAGAAATGCCTAAGTGCCAAGGCTACCAGTATCTTCTTGTGATTGTGTGCCAACTGACTGGCTGGACTGAAGCATTTCCAACCAGACGAGCAACTGCCTTGGAAGTAGGAAAGACCTTACTAAACCACGTCATTCCTAGGTTTGGGCCTCCTAGGTCTATTGACTCTGATCAAGGAACACACTTTACTGCCCAAGTTATTCAATACATTGCTAAGGCCCTAGGTATTTCCTGGCTTCTACACACCCCTTGGAGACCACCATCATCTGGACAAGTGGAAAGAATGAACCAAACCTTAAAACTTAAACTCTCCAAACTGTGTGCACAGACTGGGTTAAAGTGGCTTCAGGCCCTGCCTCTGGCCCTCTTGGCAGTCCGCACTGCCCCTAGGGGCAAACTCTGTCTTTCACCTTTTGAACTTTTATTTGGCAGGCCATACACCGGATTTGCTGACCCAGGACCTGTGACTGATTTGGCTACTTGGGGTGACGAGGAGCTGACCAGATATGTTATTTCCCTCCAAACCACTCTCATGTCTCTCCACAGGTATGCAGCTCAATTTCAGTCCCTACCTGCCGATGTGCCTGCTCACCGGATCAAGCCAGGGGATTGGGTCTATGTAAAAGAGTGGAAACACGAACCTCTCCAACCCCGGTGGGCGGGCCCTTTCCAAGTCCTTCTTACTTCCCATACTGCCATTCGAGTGAGGGAACGAGACACTTGGATTCACCACACCCGAGTCAAGCGAGCCCCTAGGCCGGGGCCAGAAGCAGACGACTCCGGACTTCGAGGGAGCCCCGCCAGCTCTTCCCACCGCGACCCGGAAGAGCCAGAAGCAGACGATACTTGGAAAGCTGAACCTCTGGAAGGACTGAAACTCTTGTTCAGACGGACTAAATCCTGAGACTGTATAATTATGAATTCGCAGCCAGTGATACAGTGGCTACTTTTTTTTGATTTTGCCCTTTCTACATGCCAACCCCCACCCAGCGGCCAGGTCCCTGCAACGACTGGCCACACTGGGACACTTATCTGATTGCTGGCTGTGTCACCATACCCGTTCTGAAGAAGGAATAGGGCTATGGGGTATACCTGCAAACCTCTCTGAAGTACTCTCCATACAGGTAGTACGGAAAACTGAATGGGTGTGGGTTGGGAAACACCATTACAATAACTATGGGAAAACATCTGAGATTTGGCATTATTCCTGGGCGGCAAGGGGGGTCCCTCTCTTTGATATTCTTGGGATTGGATTTACATTGCCCCTTTGTTTTGAGAATGATCAAGGAACTGGGAGGGAAATGGGTTATCTCCCCCCTGAGGCCTGTAACCAAACCCTTCATTTTGATATTAGAAATGGGACCCTTTACCCCTTAAAATTTCAAAAAAAAGCCCAGAATTCACCTTGCCTTCAGCAAAGGGCTTTAATTGTAAAATCAACAGGCGTGTGTTATCAGGGGCAATGGCTTCTGTCATTCCGCCCATTAGGCCCCATAAATGAAACACATACATACTATCTGGATGTTCACTCTGGCATTCTGTTGCCTCACTCATCTCTCGAAAGGATTTCTGGTTGTCCAAAACACCTGGGAACACTTACAGGTTTCATATCTACCTTATTTGCTGTTACCTACTGTGGGGGCATCCTGAATAATACTCATGCCCTAGGCCACTTAAATGTGTCCCATTGGAGGTGTCAAGACCGAATACTAGGTAACTCTAAGCACCGGGATGTTAGGGTGGACTGGCGCCATCGAATTGCAGGAAGTACCCTTACCCTTTACTTAGAGACCCCTGGCTTGTATTTCATCTGTGGCCACAGTGCCTACAAAGCCCTTCCCCCAGGTTGGCGGGGTCGATGTGGTGTGGCCCGAGTAATACCAGATGTCCAAATAAATAAAACATTAGACTCAAGTCAGATCCTTAACCTGGGAAGCTATTCTCATAGGCTCTTCAACACCCCCATAAGGACTCGAACAAAGCGTGCCGAGAATCCCCTCGTGGTCAGGCAAACGGGGTTTCATTCCTTTGTTCGAGCGCTCATTCCTGGGTTGGGAGTAGCAGAGCTAGAAAAGGCTGTTGTAAATATTTCTGCTGAATTAGAAAAAATAGCTAATGTCTCCATAGATGTTTTTCAAAAGTTACAAGGAGAAGTTGATAAAATAGCAGAAGTTACATTGCAAAATAGACGTGTGTTAGATGCTATGAATGCTGAATTGGGGGGTGCTTGTGCTCGCATTGGGGGAAAATGCTGTTTTTATGTTAATCACTCTGGCTTAATTGAGAAGGATTTATGAGCTATTAAGAATGCTGCTGTTGTTTTTCATGCTATATCCCTCGATCATACCTTTAGTTTTGAGGATCTGCTCCCAGACCTTGGGTCATGGTTTACAGGGCTTTTCCGAACAATTGTTAAGTGGATCATTTTTTTTCTTTTCTTTCTATGTGTTATTTGGGTAATGTTACAATGTGTAAAATGTCTGTGTACCGCTGTCACCAAAAGCTCTGTTACCCGAGGGAAAACCCAGTATCTGTCCCTTCAACTTGATCGTAAATTGCGGAACGGGCCTGACAATTTGGGTTTTTTGTCAGGCCCGAGGGGGGACTGTGAAAGTCATAATCAGTCAGCAACCATGGTAATCAGAGACCACTAGGTGGAAGTAGACACCTCGCCTACGCAAGACCTTGCATTTTTACAGTTGTCCTTCGCCTACACAAGAATAGTGTCTTCCAGCTGAGATAGTTATTTCTATACCAGTTTTTACTGACCAGATAGCAGACATCCGAGGTCTAGCATGCACCAATCAAATGTTAACACACCAGGGCTTTGTCTAAGTGTGTATAAAAGACCTGTAATTTCTATGTTAATTGAAGTCCTGTCACTTGGTACAGACTTCCCTTATTTTGCAGAATAAAGTATTTCTCTTTCCTTATCCCTGTCTGGCTGTTATTGGCTCTCAGCTAGGCGGACCCGATATTTCGGTAACAGGCATGATCCAGCACTTCTGAGTTAGCAATACCTCTAAAACAGATGATGCTGCCTTTAATGCAGAGTGTCCCCCCAAACCTTCCTAAGGAGGCTGTGACCAGTGATTTTAACATCCCCGTCCTGTGACTCATCCCTCTAGTGCTCAGTGATGACAATAATACCGGATTTCTTCTCATCAATGAGAATTTCCAGTTCCTCTAGCTTGTTACCCAGATTCCCAGCATTGGGTCAGAGGCAATTCAGAAATGTCTCCTCTTCATGTTCCCTGACAGCAGGGAGCACCGTTCAGTACGTTCCTGACACCTAGATTTGTGTTTTACACTCATTTGTTCTGTGGTTTTGCCCCTTGCTCTCCCAGTAAACCACCTGACTTACTCTTGGGCACAACTGATAAAGAATTTACTCAGAGGACTTGAAACTGCTTGTAACTCGTTTTTTCACAGCTTTCAAGTACAGGGTGTTACTTTAAATAGTCCCCTCTGGCAACGGGTCCACATGAGAAACTGCAGGTGGGTTGGTTCCATTACGGGGAAGCCACTTGTAACCCTTCCAGTGCACGTTAGTCAGTGGCTTTAGCTACAATTACTAACGTGCATGTTTCTTTTGGATGGTGCCACTGGTTAGCAAATGGAGCATCTATCTTAAGAAATAAATATTACACTTACTGTTTAAAGGGTGAGTTATCAACCCACTTCCATGGTGATCCCTGACTCCAGTGTTTCCAGAGTCCAATCCAGTACGGGACATTAGTATTTTTCAGAAAATTCTAGGAAGAAAAGAGTTACACAATGACACCCCTGCATTCAAGTGAGAGCTGTGAAGAAGCAGAGAACTGCAGGGAAAGGATTAGCTGGTGGAGAAAAGGATGTTTCCATGAGCACGATCACATTGCTCCAGAAGTGGGGTTACCCAGCTAGCCAGGTGTGGGGCAGGTAACAGCATCCTCCCCGTGCACCCTGCTATTGGTTATCCATCGTACGGGATCCCATTCACCCCAGCCCACCAGTTTCCCCGAAGTGTGAGCTCAGCTGTGAAAAGTGAGTGACGGTTCCTAAGGTGTGACAATACCCCTACGACAACAAATGTGATGGGGAAAGGTGCAAAAAGGAGACAGACTGAATTAGTGTAACTCAAGGACTGTGTTAAGGCAAGAGACATGTGGGACTGAAGTCAAGGAGCTGAAATTGGTGTGTCGGAAATTAGGCCTAATTGGTGGACAAAACAAGGAGGGGAGGGGCTGTTCCACCCACTACTCTCTTCGGCATCCTTACAAAAAGAGACTTTGGGAGACAAATTGCTGACTGGAGCCAGCTTCACCGTCCTGGCTGCTCCCCACCCCGTCTCCTGGGACCATCCTCCTGACCCTGAGAGATGTCCTGTCCTGACCAGACTGGACCAGAGAGAGGGACCCAGATGACACCAGCTCTGGCTGAGTCCTGAACACCACTTGGGATGTGAGACTTCATCTCCCCATCACCTCTGGGGGTCCTTTTCCTTCCCCACCTTATTTCTTCCCTCCCCTAAACTTCTCCATTTGCCTTCTGTCTAATAAGAGTCTGGGTAGGCGGCCAAGACTGTACATGTTGCAACACAGCTCTGAGCCTGTGACCAGGGAGGCAGAGGAATGCAATGCCCTAACCAGCCCAATGCTGGTACGAGTTTGTCAGGTCTCAGAGTGGCCGATCAGACCTTGTGCTGGGCCAGTGTCTCTCCAGCAGTGAGGCTGCAAGTGAGAGTCAGCACCAGAGACAGAAGCTGCATTTTCTCTTTGCTGTTCTTTCCTCTCCCCTTTTGGGTGTTTGTCTTGTTTTGCCTTTTAGGAAACAGGATCGGACGTTAACAGCAGCGCTAGCCCAACCCAGCTAATCTCTTCTCCTCTCCCCAGGACAGTTACCACCATCTTTGATACCATCTAAGACAGTGGTTCTCAACTAGGGGTACACGTACCCCTGGGGGTACACAGAGGTCTTCCAGGGGGTACATCAACTCATCTAGATATTTGCCTAGTTTTACAACAGACTACATAAAAACCACTAGCGAAGTCAGCACAAACTAAAATTTCATACAGACAATGACTCGTTTGAACGGCTCTATATATTTCACACTGAAATGTAAGTACAATATTTATATTTCAATTGATTTATTTTATAATTATATGGTAAAAATGAGACAGTCAGCCATTTTTCAGTAGCAGTGTGCTCTGCCATTTCTGTATTTTTGTCTGATTTTGTAAGCAAGTAGTTTTTAAGTGAGGTGTATCTTGGGGTACGGAAGACAAATCAGACTCCTGAAAGGGGCACAGCAGTCTGGAAAGATTGAGAGCCGCTCATCTAAGAGACTGCCAAAAGGGAGGAAAATTCTTTTTAAAAACTCTCTGTAGCTAAAGGGAAAGGGAACAAGGAATGTTGTTCAAATGCAAGCTTTACTTAATACTTTACATTCCAAATACTTTAATGGTTTTTCCTCCTTTTCTGTATCTTTAATGACAGGTTAAGAGGCTGTTGAATGGTGTGTTTGCCATGGCACTCAGCAGGCCGAGGTCTCTGTAGACCAAACCCTGAACGTTGTTTAAAACTGTTCAATACTGGACAGTGACCGGGTCGTGTTAACACCTTTGACTCTTTGGGCTGCTACATGCCCTCTATACAACAGACCTGCAGGCCCGGAGCAGCCCAGCGCTCCCTGACTACAGTAGAGGAGTTTGCTGCTGCAGAGGTTGGGAGAGCTGCATTTAGCCTGCCTGGCCCGAGCTGTCCCAGTCAGAGTGTACGTGCCCCACTGCATGGAGAGGGGCTGCTTCTCCCCAAGGTAATGAGCCCTTTCTCCCTGCTCGTCAGCCCCGATGCACCTGTGACGAACTAGGACTGTTGTTAAGGTTTCCCTGAGTACTGTGTGGGTGCCTCGGTTTCCCCTATGCAGTGCTTGAGTATCTAGGTGGTGGGACAACGGTGCATGATTGTTACAAAGCCCTAGAAGGCAGAGACCTGGACACAGAGAATGGCTCTGTCTCCTGGCAAGAGATGGCCCGGCTCCTCCCCCAGCAAAGGTATGAGCTGAAGGTGTTGGAACAAAGGGATCAGGTGACCTCCTGGCCCGGGAAGCAGACAAAGGGGGAGGAGGGGCTGGTGAGTTTCAATTTGGAGCTGGCTTGGGAAGAGGAGGGGAGGGGGGCAGACAGGGTCTGGCCTCCCTGCCCCATTTGGAGCTGTGGGGCGAAATGCAGGGAGCCCCCAGGCTGGGGTCTAAGCTCCCTGCCCCCCGGAAGGACCCGACTGAGGGGTCCTGGATGTACTGACAAGCTCTGGTTGGACTGTGTTCCTGGCATCTCTAATAAACCTTCTGTTCTACTGGCTGGCTGATACTCCCAGTGAATCCGGGGAAGAGGGGTGCAGGGCCGGACTCCCCTATACTCCGTGACAGCACCATCAGCCATGAGCTGTGTCAGGTCCCCCAAGGCTCAGCCCCTCCTCTTCTCCCTCCACTCACCCCTCGCTCTGGGTGACCTCCTCTCCATACTAGCCACTCACAGATTTGCCTCTCTGCTCCAGCCCTGTCTCCTCCCTCCAGTCCCACATCTCAGCCAGGCTCGGTGACATCTCCTCCTGGGTGTCTCACCAGCAGCTTATACTCTGCCAAAACTGAACTCCTGATCATCCCTTGGAGAAGCCCACGGGGAAAGTGATAATTCGGTGTTCAGAGCTGGGTCTGAATAATGTGCAGTGAATAAGGCAGGGGCCACACCCTGAATGAGGAGGCTAAAAGAAACATCCCCAGAGCAGGTCCATCTTGTGCCCTGAATGATCCTGTAGGGCTCCTGGGGGAACAATGGTCTGGACTGTGGCCATATAAACAAACGTTGAATCATAATGCATACACGCCAGGGGGTGAATTAAGGTAGCACCCTTTGACTTTGCATCCAACACTGGGCATAGTATTAGTAAAGGAGAGCTTTGAACTCGATCTCATGGGGGATGGTGACAAAAATCCAGCCAATGTCCATATAGGCTCAAGTAATGAAGAAGGGGGAAGGGACTAGAAACCACAACTGCATTAAAAGGCAAGAAGAAAAGCAGCAGGGCAGTCTGCAAAATGTCTTCAATGCCCAGAGTCTGGGGAACAAGCAGGATGAACTAGAAGCAGGGCCGGATTAAGGCAGGGGCTTGAGGGGCTGCAGCCCAGGGCCCTGACTCAAGGGGGGCCCCACAAAAATAAATCACTGGCAGGGATCTCCAATAGGACCAATGGCCAGTGGTGGGATGTTAGAAGTTACTACAGAGAACTTTTTCCTGGGTGTCTGGCTGGTGAGTCTTGCCCACATGCTCAGGGTTTAGCTGATCACCATATTTGGGGTCGGGAAGGAATTTTTCCAGGGTAGATTGGCAGAGGCCCTGGAGGTTTTTCGCCTTCCTCTGCAGCATGGGGCACTGGTCACTTACCGGAGGATCTCTGCATCTTGAAGTCTTTAAACCATGATTTGAGGACTTCAATAGCTGAGACATAGGTGAGAGGATTATTCCAGGAGTGGGTGGGTGAGATTTTGTGGCCTGCATTGTGCAGGAGGTCAGACTAGATGATCATAATGGTCCCTTCTGACCTTTAAGTCTATGAGTCTAACTCCGGAACTAAAGGTTCCGCGGCACAGCAGGGCTCAGGCTGCCTGCCTGCCATAGCCCCACACCCCTCCCAGAAGTGGCCAGCTGCTAGCATGTCTCTGCACGCCCCTGGGGGGCGTGGGGGAGGAATCGCCGTGCTCCGCCCCCAGCACCGACTCCACAGCTCCCATTGGCCAGGAACTGGCCAATGGGAGCTACAGGGGCAGTGCTTGACGGCGCAAGATGCGCATGGAGACATGCTGTCCCCATCCCCACAGGGACCACAGAGACATGCTAGCAGCCGGCCACGTTCAGGAGTGCCGTGGGGCCACTGCATGCAGGCAGGTAACCTGCCACCATCCGGGAGTCTCCTGTGATAAGCGCCTCCCGGCTAGAGCCTGCACCTCGCATCCCTTCCTGCACCCCAACCCCCTGCCCCAGATCAGAATCCCCTCCTGCACCCAAACTCCCTCCCAGACCCCGCACCGTTCCTGCACCCCAATCCCCTGCCTCAGCCCCCTCTTGCACCAAACTCCCTCCCAGGAAAAAGACTTGTATACAGGGGCCCCACAAAATCGAATAGCCCCGGGCCCACAGGAGAGTTAATTCGGCCCTGACTAGAAGTCATGGTATATGAAGAAAATGATGACTTAATAGGCATTACAGAGACTTAGTGGGACAATTCCCATGACTGGAGTACCAGCATTGAGGGCTACAGCTTGTTCCGGAAGGACAGGTATGGGACAAAGGAGGAGGTGTTTGCTGTACGTCAGGAATGTGCACACTTGCTGCGAGGCGAAGTGCGCGGCAAAACTACTGAGGGTCTCTGGGTGAGACTAACAAGGGAAAAGAACAGCAGCGATGTTATGATGGGGGTCTATTATAGACCAACAAATCAGGAAGAGGAAATGGGTGAGTCATTCTACAAGCAGGTAACAGGATTAGCTAACACACATGAGCTAGTATGAATGGGGGGGTGATGTTATTGACATGAACTGGGACCGTATAGATCATTGTTGCAACCAAGGTCCTGTAGTGGCACCAAATCTTATATAAAGGGGGTAAAATGAGGTGTCTAAGACCCGGTTATGCTTTGCTGGTTATGATGATGCTGTCTGGATGCAGGTATCATTTTTGTATTTAAAATTATAAGTATTGGCTCTATCCTGTCTGTATTTCAAACTTGTGCTGTGCTTCTGGGTGACACCCCAGACAGCTTGGCTTCAGCTCTGCCAGGCCTGCGTGATGGCCCATTAAGGGCCATCAGATACCCAACTGACACATTGAGAGAAGCCAGATTCACTTTGTGACTCAGCAGGGCAGGCAGGGACCTGCCTACGGACAGAACTCTGAGGTTTTTCCATGCCATGTGATGGACAGCTTGTGTTTGGAATAAAGGAAGCAGAGACCACATGGCAAGGGACTATAAAAGGCTGATGCCTCATCTCCATTTTGTCTTCAATCCTGCTTCATACCTCTGGAGGGACTTTGCTACAAACATGTGATGTTATAAGTATAATATAATATCTCATTGAAAGGTGACAGGGCCAGAAAGGGTTAATGAACTCACAGACTGACCTGACCCATGGCCGAACTGTAAAGACTGGTTAGGAAGAGATGGAAAGGAACAGAGCTTTGAAATGCAGCAGGCATTGTTAGAGATAGAGGGGGAGATGTTTGCTCAGGTCTTGTGATGTAAGCAAACAAGTCTTGTCTATGGCTATAGCTTTGATTCAAAGATCGAAAAAGGAATATTAACATTTAGGAAGATATTTGAGTGAAATAGTGTTATTGTCCATGTCTCTGTGAAGATTGTGATAACCTGTGTCTGAACTGTGTAATGGATAAATTACCCTGTGCTAATTGCCATGATGTTTAGGAGAAGGAAAGTTCAGCCTATTGTTTTCTCAGGCCAAAAGGCTACTGGAAATGTATAAAGACCTTGGGACACGATCCCTCTTCATCTCAGATCTGCTTTGGGTTTCAAGAAGGGGAAACCCTGAGCCATAAGGACTGAGATCCCCAGTCACCGACTGGAGTCACCCTGAATATGGACATTGGACTATAACCTGTGGACTATTTCTAAAAGGACTTTTGGCAACTACAAGCTTATCTCTGCTATGTATCTGAACCTCAAGAATTGAACTCAAGTCTGTATGTATACTGATCTATTAACCATAGGCTGACCATATTTCCTTAAGACAAAAACGGGACATTGGGATGGCAAAAATGGGACGGGGAGACAAGGGGCAGCCGCAACAAGCCGCCCCTTATCTCCCCGCTCAGCAGCTCGGCGGGGAGACGAGGGGCAGCCGCAACAAGCTGCCCCTCGTCTCCCCGCTCAGCAGCTCGGCGAGAAGACGAGGGGCAGCTGCGGCAAGCCGCCCCTCGTCTCCCCGCTCAGCAGCTCGGCAGGGAGACGAGGGGCAGCCCCAACAAGCCAGCGTTCAGTTTTTTACAAAAAAATAAAAACTATATATAGTTTATTAAAAACGGGACAAAATTGACATTTATATTAAAACGACGGGACGGTTGGGAAATATGAAAAAAATGGTACTGTCCCGTTTAAAACGGTACGTATGGTCAGCCTAATTAACCAACACACTCTCTCTTTTCTTTTTTAATAAATTTTAGTTTAGTTAATAAGAATTGACTAGAAGCGTGTATTTGGGGTAAGATCTAAGTTATTATTTGACCTGGGGCTGGGGCTGATCCTTTGGGATTGGAAGAACCTTTTCTTTTATATGATGAATTAAGATTTTCAGTAATCATCATCTTATCTGACAGTGTGTGTCTGGTGGAGGCCTGAGGCTGGGTACCTTAAGGGAACTGTATTGTTTGGACTTCTTAGTAACCAGTGAGGTGCTATAGAAGCTGTTTTGTGCTGGCTGGGTAACTCCCGAGCGTGTGGGGTTTGTTTGCCCTGTTCTATTTGCAGTTCACCCTGATTGAGTGACCTCAGCAGGCGCCCACGGGCAGCACCCAACCTCACAAAACAGAAGCTCTGAACAAAGGACTGAATGACCCATCCCAGCTGGGGATGTTCTCCAGAGACTTGATTTGAACCTGCAGTTTATTCCATCACTGCTACAAGAACTTTGCCATCACTGTATGTAAGTGATTCCATTTAACCAATTCTAGCTCTCATCTATATCTTTTTCCTTTTATGAATAAACCTTTAGATTTTAGATTCTGAAGGATTGGCAACAGCATGATTTGTGGGTAAGATCTGAGTTGTATATTGACCTGGGTCTGGGGCTTGGTCCTTCGGGATCGGGAGAATCTTTTTTCTTTTACTGGGGTATTGGTTTTCATAACCATTCATCCCCATAACGAGTGGCACTGGTGGTGAGACTGGGAAACTGGAGTGCCTAAGGGAATTGCTTGTGTGACTTGTGGTTAGCCAGTGGGGTAAAACCAAAGTCTCCTCTGTCTGGCTGGTTTGGTTTGCCTTGGTGTGCATAGAAACCCCAGCCTTGGGCTGTAGTTGCCCTGCTTTAAGCAATTTGTCCTGGATTGGCACCCTCAGTTGGGTCCTGCCAGAACCAGCATCATTACAGGGGGATTTTAACTTCCCTGGTGTCTGTTGTAAGACTATTACAGCAAAACATAACATGTCCTGCATGTTCTTAGCATGTGTAGGAGACAAACTTTCTGATTCAGGAAGAATTGAGCAAACAACTAGGGGGTCATCCATTTTGGATCTGGTGTTGACCAACAGGGATGAATTAGTTGCGAACGTGAAGGTGGGCGGGAGCTTGGGAGGAAGTGACCCTGATCTGATGGAATTCAGATCCTAAGGAAAGGAGAACATTGGAACAGCAAAACAAGGACACTGGACATCAGAAAGGCAGATTTCAACGGACTCAGAGAAACAGCAGGCAGGGTCCTGTGGAAGGAAGAGAAGGAGTCGAAGGGAGCTGGCAGTTCCTAAAAGCTGTAATACTAGAGGCTATTCCGAGGCAGAGGAGAGAGAAGAGGAGCCACAGGAGGCCAATGTGACTGCACAAGGAGCTTTTTAGCTCTCTGAAACCCCAAAGGGACAAATACAGGGAATGGAGGGAGGGGTACGGCCCCGAGGGCGTACACTGGGAATAGTGCGAGCATGTAGGGACAAAATCAGGAAAGCCAAGGCAAGGAACGAGTTACAGCTGGCAAGGAATGTTAGAGGTAGCAGGAACAGGGGTTCTTCAAATCTGTCAGAGAAAAAAGAACCGTCAAGGACAGTGTGGGTGCGCTGCTCAGAGGAGAAGGAGAGCTGGTAACGCTCCTCCAGCCCGCGGATCATTGACGTTGCTCTTCTCTGAGCCCCCACCTATTTGCCAACGCTCCCCCACCCCCCCAGCCTGGAGACACCCCGTACCTGCATTGTCCCCGTGTCCCAGCATTTGGTGATAAGAAGCCGAGCAGCATTCGATTCACAGTATTTTTTGCTTTCTTCCCATCTCTTCTCCTCCTTCGAGATGAACAAGCACTTTCCGCTGTACAACACCCAGTCTGCCGGGCAGCAGTCTGGAGGAAGAGGGGGTGAGATGCTCAGAGGCGCTCCTGGCCCCGAGTGCAGCTAACAGGCTCATGCTCTGGGATGTGCAAAGAAGGCCTGGTCCCTCCCCAGGGGCTCACACTCCCCCAGACTCACGGCTGCCCCGGGAGCTGCTCCGAGCTGGGGTGTGTGTGTGCGGGGCGGGGGGGGGGGGTTCTTGATGGTTTGGGGCCAGCTGGGAGCTGAGCCCAGGGCTCAGAGACAAGGGTAACTGTTCATGGGGTTCAGGGGAGCTCCCAGCCTGCCCGGCACGTCCTGCAGCCCCTGATTCACCCTTCCAAAGGTGTGAACCCTCCAGTACCGCGACCATCGGCCCCGCCCCCAGCCAACTCCGCTGCACTCTGTGGGAAGCATTTCCCTGGTGGGGTAAATGAGCCCCATCTCCCTGGGCTTTCGCTGTCCCCCGCCCCCAGGGTTCAGCCACCGTGCGGACGTGGGCACGGCTCCGTGACAGTCTGGCAGGAGCGCTGGGCAGACTGCAGGCACAGACTGGACCGTCCCAGGGATCAGGCTGTTTCCCTCATCCTGACAGAGCTCCTTGTTCAGTGTGAGCAGACAGCGACTCGCTGCCCTTGTCCCCTAGCAGCCGCCTCCTCCCCATGCCCTGCTCTGTCCGTCGAGGACGCCCCGGGCTGTCTGCGGTGACGCGTCGTCCTCGGGGCTGGGATTCTGCCCTTGGCCAGGGTGCAGGGCCCTGGCTGTTTCCACTGCCCCAGAGCCCCGGCTGGAGAGTCGCCCAGCTCGCCTGCCAGGGAGCCCGGGGCAGGACTGGCAGGGGCAGTGCCACCCTCAGGGAGGCTGATCTCATTTTTTAAGGCCTGGGGTCGTTTGCCTGGGGTGGCCGAGGCACCGAGAGCGTCACGGGCACAAAATGTGACTCAACCTGCCCTGTGTGGGGGTGTCTGCTGCAAAAAATCCCAAAGGCAAAGAGGCCCGTTGTGTGCTGGGCCCCATGGGCTGTTTACAGGCGTCGCCCAGTTCTGAACACGTGGGAGCCTCTGCGGGAGAGAGGCCTGGACCTGGATTGAGGGGCTGCGGGTCGGGTCTGAGGAGCACCAGCAGATCGGGGGGGGGGGGGGGAGAGCAGGGGGTGGCAAGGGGAGCTCCGTGGTGGAGAAGCAGCACCCCCACTCTGAATTCAGTTAGCCCAGGTGTTATCTCTTAGCCAGACTGAATCGTGGGATCTCGGCTGACTAATTAGCATGTTTATATTTTGTATTTAGCCAGACCTTTTCTCCAAGGCCCTAGCTTCCTTCTACACATAAACCGTTAGACCGGCCACATGGAGGCATTGCTTCATGCACCCCTGAAATGCAGCCACCTCTGGGGTGAGGTGCAGCGTGTTTAACAGCTGAAACAGCAGGGGGATTTAGGGGAGCTGGTTGGAACTGGGTCAGGACAGTGGGTTCACATCCCAACTCTTATTCCATGGAACCGGCCAGTGCCCACCGCCAGGGGTTTCTGTCTCGTCTCCAGCAGTAACTCTCTCTCTCTCTCTCTCTCTCACACACACACACACACACACTCACTCTTCCCCCCCGCCCCCTCCCGCACAATGCAGACCTAGGGGCCAGCGTGGCCTGGGGGAAGAGCTGCTCCTCCTGAATGACCAGAGCCACTTGCTGCAGCAGGGCCCTGGCGCTGGGTGCTCCCCCCAGGGCTCGGCTGTCCCTGCCGGGGGGTGGGGCACCCCAGTGACCCCCGCCCAGGAAGGCAGTACCTGTCTGCTCGTAGGGGCGGATGCTGGACAGGACGCTCTCCGTTTGGTTCAGCTTCTCTTTAATTTCTCTCTTCTCCTCCTGTACCCTCGCCAGCTGCTCCTTCGTTCCCTTTAACTCGGCCTCCCGCTGCCGCAGCTGCTCCTGGGTGCTGTTCCCCTCCTGCCGCAGCTGCTCCAGATCCCGCCTGGCCTGCTCCAGATCCCGCCTGGCCTGCTCCAGATCCCGCCTGGCCTCCTCCAGCTCCCGCCTGGCCTGCTCCAGCTCCCTCGCCGTCTGCTCCAGGGTCGCCCCCTTGGTGCTGACTTGCTGGGAGAGGTGGCTGCTCTCTGCCTCGTGCGCGCGGGACGCCTGCTGCAGATGCTGGGAAACCTGCCAGTCTGCAGGGGACAGACAGCGTGAGCCTGGGCCGGACGCAGGGACGCTGCACGTGCAGGGCTGGGGGTGCCAGCCGGGGAGGGCGGGGCTGGGAGGGCGACTCGAGAACTGAGCTCACTCATGCACCCCAGCAAGGCCCCAGAGGGACGGGGGAGAACATGGAGAACAGCCCCGTAATGCCGGAGCCTCCAGCGGCAGCGATGGAGACTGGTGAACGCTGGGCCGAGGCTGTTCAAACAGCTGGGAGGCGAGTGGGTGGTGCAGCCAGCGGGCAGCCGCCAAACCCACATGGACCCCTCCCCAGAGAGCATTCCCTGACAGGGCCTCCCTGGCTCCCGTGTGACAGGGCCCCCCACCTCTCCCTGGTAACAGGGCCCCGCCTGCCCTGGGACAGGGCCCCCCCACCTCTCCCTGGTAACAGGGCCCCGCCTGCCCTGGGACAGGGCCCCCCACCTCTCCCTGGTAACAGGGCCCCGCCTGCCCTGGGACAGGGCTCCCCCACCTCTCCCTGGTAACAGGGCCCCGGCTGCCCTGGGACAGGGCCCCCCCACCTCTCCCTAGTAACAGGGCCCCGCCTGCCCCGGGACAGGGCCCCCCCACCTCTCCCTGGTAACAGGGCCCCCCCGCCTGCCTCGGGACAGGCCCCCCCCACCTCTCCCTGGTAACAGGGCCCCCGCCTACCCCGGGACAGGGCCCCCCCACCTCTCCCTGGTAACAGGGCCCCCCTGCCTGCCCCGGGACAGGGCCCCCCCACCTCTCCCTGGTAACAGGGCCCCCGCCTGCCCCGGGACAGGGCCCCCCCACCTCTCCCTGGTAACAGGGCCCCCCTGCCTGCCTCGGGACAGGCCCCCCCCACCTCTCCCTGGTAACAGGGCCCCCGCCTACCCCGGGACAGGGCCCCCCCACCTCTCCCTGGTAACAGGGCCCCCCTGCCTGCCCCGGGACAGGGCCCCCCCACCTCTCCCTGGTAACAGGGCCCCCGCCTACCCCGGGACAGGGCCCCCCCACCTCTCCCTGGTAACAGGGCCCCCGCCTGCCCCGGGACAGGGCCCACCCACATCTCCCTGGTAACAGGGCCCCCAAAATCTCCCTGGTAACAGGGCCCCCGACTGTCCCGGGACAGGGCCCCCTACCTCTCCCTGGTAACAGGGCCCCCACCTGCCCCGGGACAGGGCCTCCCCACCTCTCCCTGGTAACAGGGCCGTCACGGAGTATAGGGGAGTCCGGCCCTGCACCCCTCTTCCCCGGATTCACTGGGAGTCTCAGCCAGCCAGTAGAACAGAAGGTTTATTAGAGATGCCAGGAACACAGTCCAACCAGAGCTTGTCAGTACATCCAGGACCCCTCAGTCGGGTCCTTCCGGGGGGCAGGGAGCTTAGACCCCAGCCTGGGGACTCCCTGCATTTCGCCCCACAGCTCCAAACGGGGCAGGGAGGCCAGACCCTGTCTGCCTCTCTCCCCTCTTCTCTGGCCAGCTCCAAACTGAAAACACACAGACAAAAACTCCAGGAGGCTCTTCCCCTCCCCCCGGGGCTCCTCCTCTCCCCTTTTGTCTGTTCTCCCAGCCAAAGGTGTCACCTCCCAACCCCCGTCCTGGCTCATGTTACAGCCCCAGGTAAAGTCTCCCTTTCCTAATGCAGTGCCACAGGTCCCAGGGAACCTCCCCCACAAACCTCCCAGGTTGAAGCCACCTCACTCTCTGCTCCGTCACAAGGGCCCCCCCACCTCTCCCTGGTAACAGGGCCCCCGCCTGCCCCAGGACAGGGCCCACCCACAACTCCCTGGTAACAGGGCCCCCAAAATCTCCCTGGTAACAGGGCCCCCGACTGTCCCGGGACAGGGCCCCCTACCTCTCCCTGGTAACAGGGCCCCCACCTGCCCCGGGACAGGGCCTCCCCACCTCTCCCTGGTAACAGGGCCCCCCCACCTCTCCCTGGTAACAGGGCCCTCACCTGCCCCGGGACAGGGTCCCCCCACCTCTCCCTGGTAACAGGGCCCCCCGCCTGCCCCGGGACAGGCCCCCCCCACCTCTCCCTGGTAACAGGGCCCCCCTGCCTGCCCCGGGACAGGGCCCCCCCACCTCTCCCTGGTAACAGGGCCCCCGCCTACCCCGGGACAGGCCCCCCCCACCTCTCCCTGGTAACAGGGCCCCCGCCTGCCCCGGGACAGGGCCCCCCCACCTCTCCCTGGTAACAGGGCCCCCGCCTGCCCCGGGACTGGGCCCCCTGTGACGAACTAGGACTGTTGTTAAGGTTTCCCTGAGTACTGTGTGGGTGCCTCGGTTTCCCCTATGCAGTGCTTGAGTATCTAGGTGGTGGGACAACGGTGCATGATTGTTACAAAGCCCTAGAAGGCAGAGGTGGGCAGAGGCCTGGACACAGAGAATGGCCCTGTCTCCTGGCAACAGATGGCCCGGCCCCTCCCCTGCAAAGGTGGGAGCTGAAGGTGTTGGAACCAAGGGATCAGGTGACCTCCTGGCCCGGGAAAGAGACAAAGGAGAGGTGAAGGGCTGGAGAGTTTTTCAGTTTGGAGCTGGCTGGGGAAGAGGGAAAAAGGGCAGACAGGGTCTGGCCTCCCTGCCCCGTTTGGAGCTGTGGGGTGAAATGTAGGGAGCCCCCGGGCTGGGGTCTAAGCTCCCTGCCCCCCGGAAGGGCCCGGCTGAGGGGTCCTGGATGTACTGACAAGCTCTGGTTGGACTGTGTTCCTGGCATCTCTAATAAACCTTCTGTTCTACTGGCTGGCTGAGACTCCCAGTGAATCCGGGGAAGAGGGGTGCAGGCGCTGACTCCCCCACACTCCGTGACACCCCCCCACCTCTCCCTGGTAACAGGGCTCCCGCCTGCCCTGGGACAGGGCCCCCCCACCTCTCCCTGGTAACAGGGCCCCCGCCTGCCCCAGGACAGGGCCCCCCCACCTCTCCCTGGTAACAGGGCCCCTGCCTGCCCCGGGACAGGGCCCACCCACATCTCCCTGGTAACCGGGCCCCCAAAATCTCCCTGGTAACAGGGCTCCCACCTGTCCCAGGACAGGGCCCCCATGGCTCCCCAACTGGGTCCGTGTTGCTGCTGGGGAGGTTTCCTGAGCTGCAGCCTGAACTCTCCTTTGCTCACCCTAAGCCCCCCTCACTCTCCGTGGGGTCCCCGCCCCCCACCCATCACTCCCCACATGCAGCTCCTCCCCCTCTCCCCTGGCCAGGAATTTCATCCCCACATCCCCCCGTTGGCGGGTGCCCACAGCCAGAGCCCCCTACTCACAGCGAACCCCGAAGCCAATGGTGGTGGCCAGGAGGAAGAGGCAGGCCCCCAGCAGGACGAGGGGCAGGTACCGCGGGTTCCACCAGGGCTCTGCAGGAGAGAACCCGCTGCGTTAACGAGGGGGAGCCCCGGGCACCAGCTCCTCCCCCCGTCCCCCGAGAGGGCACCCAAACCCATGGCCCAGCTCCCCCCTCAGGTGACCCAGGGAATGGGGCTCGGCCCCCCCAGGAGGGCAGCGGGAGCCAGGGGAGAGCTCCCAGTGCCATGGGGCTGCAGAGACATGACCCAGGCGTAGGCTCCGGTTCCCCCACAGTGCGTGGCTGGCAGCCTGGTGGGGCGGGCGCCGCAGCCCTGCCCATGCTCCTGCCAACCCAGCTGGGGCCTCCTCCCTCACCCAGCCACGCTCCCCACTCAGGGACAGGGACGCCCTGCCCCAGGGGCCGGGACAGGCTCCTGGGGCCAGGGCCAGGACCAGCACAGCTGCTGGAGTGCAGGGGAGGGCCCCGTGGGCAGGTCTGGGCTAACCCCAGCCCCTGGGTCATTCCAACCAGATCCCTGAGCCAGCCGGGCGTGGACCCCGCAGACAGCAGCCCCCCAAGGCCGTCCCCGGGGCCGGGCCAGGTATCGCCCCCCCGCCTGGGGCCGGGCCAGGTATCGCCCCCCCTGCCTGGGGCCAGGCCAGGTATCGCCCCCCCTGCCTGGGGCCGGGCCAGGTATCGCCCCCCCTGCCTGGGGCCGGGCCAGGTATCGCCCCCCGCCCCCCTCCCGCCCGGGGCCGGGCCCAGCCTCCTGCGGACACAGGGGCCAGTTCACTATAGCGCCCGTCCCTGCCCAAGAGGTCTGGTCTCCCTCGCTCGGAGCCTGATGGGGGCCGTGTCGGAGAGGGCTGAGTGGGGGTCTGAGCCCCTGTGAGTGGGCTCCACGCCCCTCGTGCGGGCTCTCCCCACCAGCCGCTGCATTTCCTCTCTGTGACCAGGCCAGCCTGCTGCCGGCACTGGGGCTGGGCACTCGCAGCTCCACTCAGAGCCGGGCGAGCGGCAGGGCCCAGCCCCAGCCCCTCCGAGCAGCCGGGGGAGGCAGCTGCAGCCGGGCACTCCCGAAGGAGGCTCCAGTGAGCGTCGGCCGCAGCAGCTCTGTAGGACTCCACGCCCCAGGGCTGTTCCGCACGGGGCTCTGCAGCCAGCGGGGGGACAGGACACGGCCCTTATTATATACGGCAATTCGGTACCATGGCCCGCTTGTGTTTAGGTGTCTGCGGGTGTCGCTCATGTGCCTGTTATAGACGTCGATTCATTGCCATGACACCCTGGTGGTCGGTTGTTCCTGGGGTCAGAAATTCCCCTTAAACCCTCTATTTTCAGCTCCCCAATACTTGGGGTTTGTGTTGGGCCATTTATCTCTTCAAAGTTCATAGACCTCAACACCAGAGCTGGCCTTACCATGAGGCGAACTGAGGCGGCTGCCTCTGGTGCCAGACTGGGGGGGGTGGGGGGTGGAGGGGAGGGCACCACTAGGACCCAGAGTGTGGAAAATTGTGTCTGCTGCTGGTGCATGTGTATTCTCTCTGCTCTAGATGCACAGAGATGGGGGAGTGCTGAGCTGGAGGAAGGAGGGCACAAGAGACATAACAGGCAGGCAGGAGAAAAGGTGAGAGGGAAGAACAGAAAGCAGCAGGAGCTGCAGGGACAGAGAGGAGGAGGAGCCTCTTATGTACCTCTCTAGCACTCCCAGGAGCCTGGACTGGTTAACACCAGCTTCCCAGGGAGCTTCCTGTTTCCTGCTGCTTCCCTGAACCCACTGGAGGAGAACAGGCAGTCAGCTGAACTAGTAGGAGCCAGTTAGGCCCTTAAGACGCTGATACCTTCCCTCACTCAGGCCCTGCTACCAGCCTGCTTATTTGTCGCCTTCAATTGAGTGTTGAGAGCCACTCTAGCTGGCACAGAACAGCAGTCATGAGTGAAAGAAGAAAACGCCCCTCGGGGGCAGCATTCAGAAAAAGAAAGAAAGCAAAGGAAGCTTTTCTATGTAAGCAGGAAAGAGCTCTCCTGAGATACATAGACACAAATGTTCACGGTGAGCCTTCCGGCCCCAGTGAGGATGTGAGTGGTGAGGAGATGCCTGATCTTCCAGTTAGTCAGAGTGCAGGTGACCTGGCAGCTATTGCAGCATCCATATCTCCATCTCCAATGGATGTAACCATGCACATTCCTGAAGCAAAGTGTAGATCAGAGAAGAGCGTGGTGGAGGCACAAGAAACAGCTGCTGCTGAGTTTAGTTCCTTAAGTCTAGATGATCCAGGACTGTGGACCCACTTGAGCAGTAGCCTGAGGGACTTCCTTGTACTGCATGGGCCACAGCAAGTGAAAAACATCATGTTCCCCAAAGACAATGAAAATAGAAGTTTCCATCCAACACATTAGTGGTGTGAAATCCCCAATGGTGACAAAGTGGAGAGGCCATGGCTTATGTACTCAAAACCCCAGAATGCTGCATACTGTTTTTGTTGCAAATTCTTCCAGTCTAATGTTCCAGCCACATTGGGTTCTACAGGAACAAAGGACTGGAAAAATCTGGCTAGAAATCTGGCATGCCATGAGAAGGCAGGAAATCACCAGAGAGCATTCCAGAGGTGGAAAGATCTTGAGATGAGACTAAGGTTAAAGGCCACCATAGATGATCAGCATCAAGAGAAGATTGCATCAGAGTCTCTTTACTGTCAAAATGTTCTGAAAAAGCTCATTGCCATTGTGAGAATGCTTGCCACCCAAAACCTAGCACTGTGTGGCACTTCAGATCAGTGTGTCAAACAATGGAAACTTCCTAAAAATTGTGGAACTAATGGCTGAGTTTGATGCTGTACTCCAGGAGCATCTAAGAAGAGTCACCACCCAAGAAATGTACACACACCACTACCTTGAAAAAACAATTCAAAATGAGATCATACAGTTACTGGAAACAAAAGTCAAACACAAGATTTTGGCAGATCTAAAGTCAGCAAGATATTATTCTGTTATTCTGGACTGCACATCTGACATCAGCCATAGAGAACAAATGACTTTAATGGTGCGTTTTATAACAACAACAGAACCTAGTGAAAATGTCCCTGCAATGGTGTGACGTTATTGACAATAACTGGGACTATATAGATCATGGTTGCAACCAAGGTCCTGTAGTGGCACCAAATCTTATATAAAGGGGGTCAAATGAGGTGTCTAAGACCGGGTTATGCTTGGCTGGTTATGATTATGTCATTTATATGCATGTATCAGTTTTGTAGTTGAAGTTATGAATATTGGCTTTATACTGTCTGTATTTCAAACTGGGGCTGGGCTTCTGGGACCCCGGACAAGCTATCAGCCCTGCCAGGCCTGCTGGATGGCCCATTAAGAGCCATCAGCGATACAATGGACCCATGGAGAGAAGGCAGACACGCCTGTGACTCAGCAAATTGTGCAGGGACTTGCCCATGTGATTTTCCACAGTAAGGAAAGAGGTGTCTTTACACCTGGAAGAAACTATAAAAGGCAGCTGCCTCATCTCCATTTTGTCTTCATTCCTGCTTCTTACCTCTGGAGGGATGTTGCTACAAATGGAAGCTTTGAACAAAGGACTGAAGGACCCATCCCAGCTGGGGATGTAATCCAGAGATTTGATTTGGACCTGCAGTATTTCATCTCTACTGCAAGCCTGAACCAAGAACTTTGCCATTACTGTATGTAATTGATTTCTTTTAACCAATTCTAGCTCTCACCTAGACCTTTTTCCTTTTATGAATAAACCTTTAGATTTTAGATTCTAAAGGATTGGCGACAGCGTGATTTGTGGGTAAGATCTGATTTGTATATTCACCTGGACCTGGGGGCTTGGTCCATTGGGATCGGGAGGACCTTTTTCTTTTACTGGGGCATGGGTTTTCATGACCATTTGTCCCCATAACGAGTGGCACTGGTGGTGAGACTGGGAAACTGGAGTGTCTTAGGGGATTGCTTGGAATGACTTGTGGTTAGCCAGTGGGGTAAAACCAAAGTCTCCTCTGTCTGGCTGGCTGGTTTGGTTTGCCTTAGAGGTGGAAAAACCCCAGCCTTGGGCTGTAATTGCCCTGCTTGAAGCAATTTGTCCTGAATTGGCACTCTCAGTTGGGTCCTGCCAGAACCAGCATTGTTACAGTGGCGTAGTCGGCAGGATCCACAGAACCAGGTCAATTAAGCTTTGGGTCAGAGCCCCACGCTATCCAAATTTGAATTTTGGTATTGAGAGTTGGGTTGGTTAAAGAGCAGTTGCAATGGGTGAGCAAAGAGCATATGAGGGTCTTGACAAAAAAGCCCTGAAAGATTTGTGTGCAGAAAAGGGGATCAGCTTTAGAAAGAAAGCTACAAATCCAGAGCTGAGAAATCTGTTAGTGGTCAGTGATCAGGGGGCAGGAGCACAGCCCTTACCTGATGCTACAGAAGCTGCAGAAGCAATTAGAGTGCAAAAGGCAGCAAGTAAACTGCAACTTGAGCATGAACAAAGACTGGCAGAAATTTGATGGCAGGAACTAGAAGCTAAGGCAAAAGTGGAAAGGCTTCAGCTCCAAGTGAAAAAAGCAAGGGAAGAACAGCAGAAATTGTATTCTCTTGAAAGTCCAGCTTCTAACAATGTTGGCATGTTGTATATGTAAGCAGAGTCAGGATGAGCGCTACCCTGACATCTGGTGGTGAGTTGTGGAAAGGGATGTCAGGGGCTAATCTTGTTTGCATGGACACACCCACCCTGCAAAGCATGATGGACCGCTTGCCCAAATGGTCACCTTGACTGCTGTGGGAGCCCCAGTTTCTCTGTTATTGGGGCAGGAAGAATAAAGTGTTGTTACCCTGATTATGTGAATCAAGGACAGTGGGCTTTTGTTATGATGAAGGGACTCGCCCTTAGCTAAGCAGCACTTGCTAGGCGAGGGACATGGATTCCAAAACCCAGAGAGGTTGGGGATAGGTATTTGTATCTGGTGGCATGGGCCTCTTCTGAGGGCCCTAAATGTTAATTACACCTTCTTCTCTTTCTCCACTGTGGAATATCAGAGCTAATTTTGAGTTCCTTAGGAGTCTAATCACAGGCTGCTGAGTTGGAATTACTCTGGGCTAAGTGTGCAAATGAGCACGAAGGCTCCCCTAACTACAAGCTGAAGTTGTTATGAGCTGAAATCACTGAGCACTGTGTTAAGTAGTGGGGGAGCCAGAAGATATATTGCTGAGCGGCTGATGGAGCGGAGCACTTGGCGGGACAGCCAGAGCGGCTTGCAGGCTGGCTGACGGAGCGGAGCTGCTGGCGGAGCGGAGCAGTTGGCGGGACAGCCAGAGCGGCTTGCAGGCTGGCTGACGGAGCGGAGCTGCTGGCGGAGCGGAACAGTTGGTGGGACAGCCGGAGCGGCTTGCGGGACGGCTGAGCGGAGTGACTCGTGGGATGGCTGGCAGAGCAGAGCCGAGCCAAGCCGAGCCGAGCGAAGCCCCACGAAGGGACGGGGCAGTCAGCTTTGAGCCACGTAAGGTGCCCCTTACCTCTCCCCTCCCCATTTCTACCCAGACTGGAGGGGGTGTAACACTCTGCAGATGAACTTTTGAACTCTGGGTCTGGACTTTTGGGTTGTTGGACTTTTGGGACTTTGGGTGATTTTTGAGGTTGCTGGACTCAAGAACCAAAGGGAAAGGACATGGCCAATCTGCTGGGGTGGGTCGTTGCTCACAGTTTGGTTTACAAATCCTAGATGTGGTGTTTCCCCAGCAAAAGGCCGCATTGTTTCTCTCTGTCATTAAAAGGTTTTTCTACACTCAGACTCTGTGCTTGCGAGAGGGGAAGTACTGCCTCTTAGAGGCGCCCAGGGGGGGTGATATATATTTGTCCCAGGTCACTGGGTGGGGGCTCGAGCCGGTTTTGCATTGTGTTATTGGAATGGAACCCCTAGATACGGAACCCGGCCCTTGTTGCTGCCGACTCTGACTGGCAGAAGGGTTACATATAACTCTGAGCAGTTGTCTGGATGTAACCCAATGTATCCCAACACTGCTACTTTTTATGTAAATGCTGTTACTGTGAGTTCAGTAGGGGGTGGCCCCATAAATTGTGCTATGTATGGGAGTGGTACTGAAAAATTCATAGAGAATGTAAAAGTCTATGGTAAAAGCTGTTTAGGGCAAATGATGGCTTCTAACATCACTCTTGTTAAAGCAGATCTGGTCAAAGAGGAAGATTACTTGCCAAATCAGAGTGTTAATGTTGTAGTCCTCTATGAGTTTACTGTAAATGTGCCTTTGGCCAGAATCCACCTTGAATGGAATGGTATTAAGCATGAAGTTATAGCTGGTGTAAGGAAGTTATTGCCTAAGGATCTTTTGACTGGGGAAAATATCAAAGCTTTGTTCAGTCCAGGTAGCCAGTCACAGGAAAGGAGTGATCTTAAACCTGTATCTATTATGGGTGATTTGCCTGGGGAGGGTTTCTCCAAGTTTGTGTTTGAAAAGTAGCTGTTTGGCTGTGAATGAAGTTTCTGAGTGTCCATCTAATGTCTCAGAACTCATTGGTCAGGAAAATGTTTCTCAGATGGAAGCCCTGGCTGAGGAAGGAAAGGGTAGATTTCTGATGGGTGATGAATTGTTGGCTAGTGCAGCTTGTAAAAGTGAACCTGAAAAGGGTAACTATGAGTTGCTTGAGGTAGCTCAGTGTAGCGAGAAGAGCAGCAGTTTGTCTGTTGGGAGTGGCAATGTGCCTGGCTCTTTGTCTGTGAAGCAGACAGAAGGTGCCTGTCAGCCTGTGATGGTTGAGAATAGTGCAATTGTCTCAGAGTTGGTTCTGCATTCAACTAAAGCTCAGGAAGGGAAGGGTCCCAAGTTTGTGTCTGCTAGGGAGAAGGGCACTGTAACCACAGGGGCTGACTTCCGGCCCCGCCCGTGGGTGCTATCACCCAGCGTCAGGGGCGGGACCCCGCCTGACGCCGGGCCCCGCCCCCGACGCCGGGTGACATTGCGGGGCCCCGCCCCCGATGCCGACGCAACGTTGCCCAGTGTCGGGGGTGGGGCCCCGCAACATCTCCCGGTGCCCGGTAAGTTTGCCGCGGGTCCGGGGCGGGCGGGGAGTTGCCGGTGGGTGCAGAGCACCCACCAATTTTTCTCCGTGGGTGCTCCAGCACCAGAGCACCCACGGAGTCGGCGCCTATGACTAACTAGGTTGCATCCAGTTAGTGTCTATGCAGAATCCCAGAGACCAGACAATTTTGGTGCTTGTAGTTTGTCTGTTGCTAAAGTGTGGCTGGGAAAGGGTGTAGCGACTCTGTCTAATCAGGGTGATACCCTAGCCAGGGCAGAAGGAGAGCAGAAAGGTGATTTGGCTGTGTTACCTACTGACCTTTTGACAACTGGTAGCAAAAAGGAAAAGATTCCTAAACATGTGTGTGGCAAAGGGAAGGAGAATGCTTCTATCCTTTTATCATAGAATCATAGAATCTCAGGGTTGGAAGGGACCTCAGGAGGTCATCTAGTCCAACCCCCTGCTCAAAGCAGGACCAACCCCAACTAAATCATCCCAGCCAGGGCTTTGTCAAGCCTGACCTTAAAAACCTCTAAGGAAGGAGATTCCACCACCTCCCTAGGTAACCCATTCCAGTGCTTCACCACCCTACTAGTGAAAAAGGTTTTCCTAATATCCAACCTAAACCTCCCCCTCTGCAACTTGAGACCATTACTCCTTGTTCTGTCATCTTCTACCACTGAGAACAGTCTAGATCCAGCCTCTTTGGAACCCCCTTTCAGGTAGTTGAAAGCAGCTATCAAATCCCCCCTCATTCTTCTCTTCTGCAGGCTAAACAATTCCAGTTCCCTCAGCCTCTCCTCATAACTCATGTGCTCCAGACCCCTAATCATTTTTGTTGCCCTCCGTTGGACTCTTTCCAATTTATCCACATCCTTCTTGTAGTGTGGGGCCCAAAACTGGACACAGTACTCCAAATGAGGTCTCACCAGTGCCGAATAGAGGGGAATAATCACGTCCCTCGATCTGCTGGAAATGCCCCTACTTATACAACCCAAAATGCCATTAGCCTTCTTGGCAACAAGGGCACACTGTTGACTCATATTTAACTTTTCGTCCACTGTAACCCCTAGGTCCTTTTCTGCAGAACTGCTGCCCAGCCATTTGGTCTCTAGTCTGTAGCAGTGCATGGGATTCTTCCGTCCTAAGTGTAGGACTCTGCACTTGTCCTTGTTGAACCTCATCATATTTCTTTTGGCCCAATCCTCTAATTTGTCTAGGTCCCCCTGTATCCTATCCCTACCCTCCAGCGTATTAACCACTCCTCCCAGTTTAGTGTCATCTGCAAACTTGCTAAGGGTGCAGTCCACACCATCCTCCAGATCGTTAATGAAGATATTGAACAAAACCGGCCCCAGCACCAACCCTTGGGGCACTCCACTTGATACCGGCTGCCAACTGGACACGGAGCCATTGATCACTACCCGTTGAGCGCGACCATCCAGCCAGTTTTCTATCCACCTTACCGTCCATTCATCCAGCCCATACTTCTTTAACTTGCTGGCAAGAACACTGCGCGAGACTGTATCAAAAGCTTTGCTAAAGTCAAGAAATAGCACATCCACTGCTTTCCCCTCATCCACAGAGCTAGTTCTCTCATCATAGACGGCAATTAGGTTAGTCAGGCATGACTTGCCCTTGGTGAATCCATGCTGACTGTTCCTGATCACTTTCCCCTCCTTTAAGTGGTTCAGAATTGATTCCTTGAGGACCTGTTCCATGATTTTTCCAGGGACTGAGGTGAGACTGACTGGCCTGTAGTTCCCCGGATCTTCCTTCTTCCCTTTTTTAAAGATGGGCACTACATTCGCTTTTTTCCAGTCATCCGGGACCTCCCCCGATTGCCATGATTTGTCAAAGATAATGGCCAATGGCTCTGCAATCACAGATTATCCAATAAGTCTAGGAGTTTGCCTGAAAGGGGATTGTGTAGGAATCCGCCTGATGAGCCAGAGGTGATTCTGGATGTAGGTAAGACTCAGAAAGAGTCTGTTGTTGCTCAGGAAAATGTTCCTTTAGAGCAAGCCCTAGGTGAAGCGGGTAAGGGCAGAATTTCTGTGAGGGTTGAACTGTTGCTTAGAAAAGTTTCTAGGGAAAGGAATCCTCATGGTAATCTGTGCAAGCATTTTGCTGTAGCTGAAGGGTGTGAAAGTGATTTGATCAAGGAAGTTTCAGTTCCTAACAGCTAGAAATTTTCTGTTGTGAATGGATCCACTGACTTTCCTTTTGAAAGATCCAGTGTGCATAGCTTTGAAAAGGTCTCAGATGGAGGGAAAGCTGTTAAAGTTGATCAGTCTTATAACCAAGTGGCTGAGTTTGGCCAGCTTGTTGGGGAGACAAGGTTGTTGAGAGAGGAATGTCTCCATGCTAATTCTGTAGGTGAACAGTCTGTGTCTTAAGTTCAGAGGGAAGACTGGGTAGCGGAGTCTGCAGAGCAGGGCAGCTGTGTAGTGAATCTCTCGAGAATGCAGGGGATGGCAGGTGTACTCTCATCCCTAGACACTTTGGATGGGACTTCTAGTCTCTCAGTGAACTTAACTTCTGATTCCATGTGGAAGCACAGGTTGGTAAGGAAAGAACAATAAAACTTTGAGCCTGGCGTCTTAGAGAAAATGGGTGGAACAGCATCGTTACAAATGGGGCCTGTCAGAGCATTTTCTAAAATTTATTGACATTGATACTACAGGAGCTGGAATGACAAATGTGCTTCTTAAAAAGCTGGAAGATATGGGAATTGGGATAGCTGACATGAGAGGTCAGGGCTACGATAATGGTGCCAACATGAGAGGAAAGAACAGAGGAGTGCAGACATGGATCCGAGAGTTAAACCCTCGAGATTTTCTCCTCGAGATTTTTTTTGTCCCATGCAGTTCTCATTCATTGAACTTGGTGGTCAGTGATGCAGAATCAGCTTCTAGTGAGGCTGCTGAATTTTTTAATGTAATTCAAAGCATCTATGTATTTTTCTCTGCATCAACTCATCGATGGCAAATTTTGAAGCAACATCTGGGAACATCCTCTCTGACACTGAAACCACTGAGTGCCACATGATGGGAAAGTCGAGTGGAGGCGATAAAGCCTATCAAACACCAAATTGGGAAGATAGATGATGCCATAGTTGCCATTATGGAGGATAATGCTATGTCAGGAACTGTTTGTGGGAGAACAGTGGCAGAGGGAAATGGAATCACCACAAACATACATAACTTCACATTTCTGTGTGGCTTAGTGTTGTGGCATGACATACTGTTTGAAATAAATGTTGTAAGCAAGAGACTCCAAGGTGTTGACCTTGATATATCTGGAGCAATGGAACAACTGGACAAAGCAAAGTCAGACCTACAGTCTTACCGGTCAGATGAGGGATTTCAAAACGTTCTGAAGAGCGCACAGAAGTTGGCAGAGGAACTTCACACTGAAGCTATTTTCCCACCCATTCAAGAATACAAGAGTCACCGAAGAAGACATTTTGATTACGAGGCACGGGATAATCCCATCAGAGACCCCAAACAACAATTCAAAGTTGAATTCTTTAACCAGGTGCTAGATTATGCAATACAGTCAGTTGAAGAACGTTTCATGCAGCTCAAGGAACACAGCAGTATATTTGGATGTTGTATGATATTCCAAAACTCCTCACTCTACCTGAAGAAGACCTACACCAGCAATGCAGGGCACTAGAGACAGTGTTGACACATGATGTCATGCGCAATATTGATGCGAGTGATTTAGGTGATGAACTGAAAACCCTTTCAAGATGCATTTCAGCAGGCTCAATTCCAAAGGCTGTTCTGGAATATATGTGCACAAATAAGATGCCCACCCTCTTTCCAAATGCTTTTGTTGCTCTGCACATACTTCTAACACTTCCTGTAACAGTTGCCCGTGGAGAACGCAGCTTCTCCAAACTGAAGTTAATAAAAACACATCTATGCTCCACAATGACACAGGAGAGGCTGGTCGGCCTTGCAACCATCTCAACAGAGCATGAGCTGGCCCAGACTGTGGACTTTCAGGAAGCAGTTCAAATCTTTGCAACCAAGTAGGCACGGAAAGCACCACTTTGATTATTCAAACAGATAAAAATGCAGACAAGAACAGTTGCATTTGCTGTTCAGGTGTTTGAAAGGTAAGTGTTACTTACAATTTTTGAACAAGGCATTTTAAGTTGTTAGTTCTCCTTTATTGGGGTAGGTAGCAGAGCAGTACCATGAGAGGAGTAGAACAGGAAGGCGGCAGAATTGAGACCTTTCAAAGTTTTGGCCCAAGCGAGGGGACATGGGGGAGTCATTTGAGCTCCCTGCCTCAGATGCCAACATGTTGTGGGCCGGCCCTGCTCAAGACGTGCGCTAAATGCTGTAGCTCATGTCTTACAGGAGACAGGCCTGTAGGCTCCTCGCATTATTGCTGATTATTACAGCAGGTAAATCTCATGAAGGGAAGGAAGGAAAAGGCAAGCTAGCCCTATGGGCTACCCTCCCGGCCTGGGCAAGGAGACACCCCTGGGGCCAAGCTGAACCCTTCGTGAGGATTCCCGCAAACTGTCCCCTCAGCCCCACAGATCAGCTCCCCCTTGTCCTGCACTGCTCCTCCAGTAGAGGGAAACAAAAATGATTAGGGGGCTGGAGCACATGACTTATGAGGAGAGGCTGAGGGAACTGGGATTGTTTAGCCTGCAGAAGAGAAGAGTGAGGGGGGATTTGATAGCTGCTTTCAACTACCTGAAAGGGGGTTCCAAAGAGGATGGATCTAGACTGTTCTCAGTGATAGAAGATGACAGAACAAGGAGTAATGGTCTCAAGTTGCAGTGGGGGAGGTTTAGGTTGGATATTAGGAAAAACTTTTCCACTAGGAGGGTGGTGAAGCACTGGAATGGGTTACCTAGGGAGGTGGTGGAAGCTCCTTCCTTAGAGGTTTTTAAGGTCAGGCTTGACAAAGCCCTGACTGGGATGATCTATTTGGGGTTGGTCCTGCTTTGAGCAGGGGGGGGGACTAGAACCTCCTGAGGTCCCTTCCAACCCTGCGATTCTATGATTCTATGATTCCAGCCCTCCGGCAGTGGGGCTGCTGCAGTGGGGCGGGGAGTGGGGCAGGCTGTGCAAACCTGTGCCTGGGCCATGGCTCCAGTGGTTTCCTGGCAGGGATCAGTTCACATAGTCACCGCTGCCGGGTGTGATGGCGAGCGGCTCTCCTCCCCAGAGCCCAAGCCCTGCAGAGCTCGGCTGAAGGCTTGGGGGCCATGCTAAAGGGGGGGGTTCCCCTCAGGGCACAGCCACCTGGGTAAGGTCCCCTCGGGGGAGGGGGGGTGAGCCAGCGCAGCAGGGGATTCTAGACTTAGAGCACTGATCATGGGCTCGCACCCGGCCCCCTGGACTGAGCCCAGGGACGGGTGTGACTGACGCATGCTCCAGACAGTCACCAGGCTGGCGCTGACGCCACCAGGAGACAGTGAACCCACCACGGCCCCCGGCTGGCTGTGCCAAGGGCCAACGCCCCTCAGCATTAAACGTGGGATGGTTTCGAACTGGCATTTGTCAGGCTCCAGCTTCCAGCCCTGGGCTCTTGTCCTGCCTCTCCCAGCTAGGCCGAGGAAGGGCCGGTGTCAGACGCTGAGCACGTCACCTGGCCCACTGCTGCCGGACGGCGTCTCACTCGCTCCCCAGCGTTTTCTCCAGCCCTCCAGTGCCGCTTCCCCAGCACCCTTCATAGAACAGAGCCCCCAGAGCTGGGCGCAGGATCCCGGGTCGGCCTCACCGACGCCGTGTACAGAGGTTACCCCTCCCACCCGCCTACTGCCCTGTTTGTGCACCTCAGGGTCGCGTTAGCCCCTTGTGCCAGAGCATCGCCTGGGTACTCGTCTTCCCTTCATCCACTGTGACTCCTAAGTCCCCCTCCGAGTCGCTGCCCCCCGGTTACCGCCCTGCACGCTGGCTGCCGTCCTGCTTCCCAGGGGAGGGCTCTGCCCCCGTTTGCCTGGGCCCAGCTTACCCAGCCATCCCGATCGCTCTGTGTGCCAGGCCTGGGGACGGGGCAGGGTCCCTGCAAAGGGAGCGGGAGGCCCTGGGTACCTGCCTGGCTTGCTCCCCCCAGGATCCCTGGGCTGGTGGGGGGGGGGGGAACAGCCACACACTCACCTTCGCTGTGCTCCACCCCTTGCCCCGTCTTCACCTCCACAGTCTGGGCCAGCCGGACGTTCTCGTAGGTGAGCTCTGCATCGTCCTCATCTGCGGGCGCTACAGGGCGGGGCAGAGAGGAGAGGGGGCGGGTTAGTCTGCAGGCCTGGCTCAGGGCAGGGGATGGCACCGCGCAAGGGGCACCTCAGTTCTTACCTGCCTCCCGAGACCTGGAGCACATGGGGCCCTCACGAGGGGCCTTCACGAACCTCAGGTCGGCATAAACGACGCTCTGGGCCATCGGGGAGCCGGAGGCGCCCGCGGGGCTCACTGGAGAGGGGCTGGCAGTTAGCTGGAGAGGGGGCCGGCGCTGGAGGGACCGGCTGTGCCCGCGGCGCTGGAGGGACCGGCTGTGCCCGCGGCACCGGCGCTGGAGGGACCGGCTGTGCCCGCGGCGCTGGAGGGACCGGCTGTGCCCGCGGCGCTGGAGGGACCGGCTGTGCCCGCGGCGCCGGCGCTGGAGGGACCGGCTGTGCCCGCGGCGCTGGCGCTGGAGGGACCGGCTGTGCCCGCGGCGCCGGAGGGACCGGCTGTGCCCGCGGCGCCGGCGCTGGAGGGACCGGCTGTGCCCGCGGTGCTGGAGGGACCGGCTGTGCCCACGGCGCCAGCGCTGGAGGGACCGGCTGTGCCCGCGGCGCTGGAGAGACCGGCTGTGCCCGCGGCGCTGGCAGAGGAGGTAGCTCACTGGCTCTGTGGCAGAGGAAAAGTAATCTCACGGACAGCAGGAAGCAGAAGTTTGCATAGAGCTGTGAGCAGCTGGGGTTGGCCAAGCACAGACGGGCTCTTGCCAGCAGCCAACTTCCCTTTTACTGGCTCCAAGCAGAGAAAGTCCGGACCCTTTCCCTGAATTGAATTAACTTACAGGAAAGGCCCCTGGCCCAGGCCAGGAGCAGGCTGGGGGGGCTGGAGAGATTCACCCCACGCTCTGTACGGAGATGCCCCGCCTGCCGGAAGCAGAGTCGGCCCAGAGCCCACCGGGGTTACCGGGGAGGGACCTTTGGAGCTGGGTGATGCTGGGGGAGAGCCGAGCAGCTTGTCTGCTGGCAAGAGCTGCAGCATTGATTTGCCAGCCCGGGCCATGTGCAAGGCGCTGCTCAGACAGGGACGGAGACGCTGTCCCTGCCCTGGGAGCTACGCTCTGGCACCGGCTCCATGCCCAGAGCAGGGCGCTGGGAAGAGAAGCTTCTGTGGCTGAAGCTGGAGACTTTGTGAGTCGCTGCCAGGGAGAGCTGGGGCCGACGCTGACCGTTCTCCCAGCCTGGCTCTGTCGGTTCAGAGCGTGAGGACGTCACCCCGACCGACGTGGCTGTGCCGGAGAAGCCCCAGCGTGGATGTGGTTATCATAGAATCATAGAATCTCAGGGTTGGAAGGGACCTCAGGAGGTCATCTAGTCCAACCCCCTGCTCAAAGCAGGACCAACCCCAACTAGATCATCCCAGCCAGGGCTTTGTCAAGCCTGACCTTAAAAACCTCTAAGGAAGGAGATTCCACCACCTCCCTAGGTAACCCATTCCAGTGCTTCACCACCCTACTAGTGAAAAAGTTTTTCCTAATATCCAACCTAAACCTCCCCCTCTGCAACTTGAGACCATTACTCCTTGTTCTGTCATCTTCTACCACTGAGAACAGTCTAGATCCATCCTCTTTGGAACCCCCTTTTAGGTAGTTGAAAGCAGCTATCAAATCCCCCCTCACTCTTCTCTTCTGCAGGCTAAACAATCTCAGTTCCCTCAGCCTCTCCTCATAAGTCATGTGCTCCAGCCCCCTAATCATTTTTGTTGCCCTCCGTTGGACTCTTTCCAATTTATCCACATCCTTCTTGTAGTGTGGGGCCCAAAACTGGACACAGTACTCCAAATGAGGCCTCACCAGTGCCGAATAGAGGGGAATAATCACGTCCCTCGATCTGCTGGAAATGCCCCTACTTATACAGCCCAAAATGCCGTTAGCCTTCTTGGCAACAAGGGCACACTGTTGACTCATATTCAGCTTTTCGTCCACTGTAACCCCTAGGTCCTTTTCTGCAGAACTGCTGCCCAGCCATTCGGTCCCTAGTCTGTAGCAGTGCATGGGATTCTTCCGTCCTAAGTGCAGGACTCTGCACTTGTCCTTGTTGAACCTCATCAGATTTCTTTTGGCCCAATCCTCTAATTTGTCTAGGTCCCTCTGTATCCTGTCCCTACCCTCCAGCGTATCAACCACTTCTCCCAGTTTAGTGTCATCTGCCAACTTGCTAAGGGTGCAGTCCACACCATCCTCCAGATCGTTGATGAAGATATTGAACAAAACCGGCCCCAGCACCGACCCTTGGGGCACTCCACTTGATACCGGCTGCCAACTAGACATGGAGCCATTGATCACTACCCGTTGAGCACGACCATCCAGCCAGTTTTCTATCCACCTTACCGTCCATTCATCCAGCCCATACTTCTTTAACTTGCTGGCAAGAACGCTGTGCGAGACTGTATCAAAAGCTTTGCTAAAGTCAAGAAATAGCACATCCACTGCTTTCCCCTCATCCACAGAGCCAGTTATCTCATCATAGAAGGCAATTAGGTTAGTCAGGCATGACTTGCCCTTGGTGAATCCATGCTGACTGTTCCTGATCACTTTCCCCTCCTTTAAGTGGTTCAAAATTGATTCCTTGAGGACCTGTTCCATGATTTTTCCAGGGATTGAGGTGAGACTGACTGGCCTGTAGTTCCCCGGATCTTCCTTCTTCCCTTTTTTAAAGATGGGCACTACATTAGCTTTTTTCCAGTCATCCGGGACCTCCCCCGATTGCCATGATTTGTCAAAGATAATGGCCAATGGCTCTGTAATCACATTGGCCAACTCCTTTAGTACCCTCGGATGCAGTGCATCCGGCCCCATGGACTTGTGTTCGTCCAGCTTTTCTAAATAGTCCCGAACTACTTCTTTCTCCACAGAGGGCTGGTCACCTCCTCCCCATACCGTGCTGCGGAGTGCAGCCATCTGGGAGCTGCCCTTGTCTGTGAAGACAGAGGCAAAAAAAGCATTGAGTACACTAGCTTTCTCCGCATCCTCTGTCACAAGGTTCCCTCCCTCATTCAGCAAGGGGCCCACATGTTCCTTGACTTTCTTCTTGTTGCTAACATACCTGAAGAAACCCTTCTTGTTACTCCTAACATCTCCAGCTAGCTGCAACTCCAAGTGTGATTTGGCCTTCCTAATTTCACTCCTGCATGCCTGAACAATATTTTTATACTCCTCCCTGGTCATTTATCCCGGCACAAGGGGCCGTAGCCAGGACAGCATCTTCCCTCCAGGGCACTGGTCTCAGCCCAGCGGCGTCTCACGAGTCTTGGAGTGTCTGGTCTGGCAGGGCCTCCCAGGGCAGACAAGGGCTCCGGGGCCCGGTGCGGGTTTGGTGCCAGGCACAGGGAGCATGCAGGCTTGGGGCAGGCAGTGAGATGTCTGACTTTGGGGGAATAGCCCGGGGCAGCCGGCCCCTGTCTACCTGCGACAGGCTTCTTTCAGGAGAACCAGCCCATCTCAGCCCAGCTGTGAACAGTTAACCGGCTGCTGGCTGGCAGCTACCTGGCTAACGAGCCCCAGGACCAGGTACTAGGTTACCGGAGCTCAGCTGATCGAGAGGCTCCTACAGAGAAGCTCCGGGAAGGGAGGTCGGGTGGGACCTTCCCAAGAGCTGCGGGAGGCCCAGGCTGTGAGGAGCCGTGTGCTGCGGGAGAAGGGTACAGTTGGCAGGAAGGCCCCGGCTCCAGGGACGACTTTATATAGTTTCTCCTTGTGGGGCTAAACCCCTCCCTCCACCTGTGCAGAATTACAGCTACAAAATGGAGTTTTGGCGTCACATGGGCAAGTCACATGTCCATGCATGACTCAGAACGTTACAGGCCAAGCCACATAGCCAGGAAAGCTCAGATGTGGATTGGTGTCTATCAAGGTCTATTGTCAGCTTAAGTGTTTCTTGATTGGGCACTTAACTTGCACATTCCTCTCTAAAGAAGCTGATCAAATGCCTTCCTAAGGGCTTGGCTACACTTGCACTTTATACTACAATAAAGCCTCCTAGAGCGCTCTGCCTTACTCCCCGTCCACACTGGCAAGGCACGCAGAGCGCTGTAACTCCCTGGTTAGAGCGCTCCTGGTACTCCACCTTCCCGAGAGGATTAACAGCTGTTGCGTCTTGGCTGAGACGCTCCAGGGCCAGTGTGAACGAGGAGTTAAGTTAGTACACAGTGATTGACCTCCAGAAGCTGTCCCATAATCCCATTAAGCCAAGTGGCCTCTCTTCTCTTTGTTGTGAAATCGGTTGAGGAATGCGGAAGTGCAGTTTCAAAGCTCCTTTTCAAACAGCCGCTGCTTATCTGCATCAGTAAATGTTTGCTGTGAGTGAGAGAGAGGTGGGGGCCGGGGGGTCTGATAGCGAGCTGAGACATTGTCAGCACTCCAAAAACCTTCTCTCTCTCCCCCACATACACACAACACACTCCACCCCACCCCCCTCATTTGAAAGCAGGTTGCAGCCACTTGAATGCTGGGATAGCTGCCCATAATTCACTGCTCCCAATGCCGCTGTAAATGTGGCCACACCAGTGCGCTTGCAGCAGTCAGTGTGGACAGACTGCAGCGCTTTCCCTACTGCGCTCTCCGAAGGCTGGTTTCACTCGTAGCCTACACTTAAAATCAAACAAGTATACAGCCAATATTTATAACTTCAACTACAAAAATGATACATGCATACAGATAGGAGGAATGTATTCAGTAGATCACGACCTGTACAGAGATATGTTACATGGCATGTGTAGCATAAAACATATTCCAGTTATGTCATATATACATTCATAAGCATATTCCCACAAAGCATTATGGGGTGCAACGTCACAAACATTTTAAGGGTTTATTGGTGCACTGTACAGAGGTGGGGTGGGAGAAACAGCCCCCCCTCTCAGGCCACTGCTGCCCATCACCATTGCATCTGGGTGCCTTCCCATCAAATGTAGAGCAACAGCGCGGTCCCTAGGGGGCTAAGGCCGGGATGTGCTGGGAGCTGCTGCTGTTTGTGTGTCGATGCCGGGCCGGGCCCAGCGCTCCAGCCCGGGGATCAGACACAGCCAGCGCTGGCGTGGGCTGTGCGTGGCAGAGCACATGCTGCAGGGCGTGTCCTGGACAGCTGGGGACTTGGGGAGGCAGGAGTGTGGGGCCCTCGTTTGGGGGGTCTGGGCAGCAGGCTTCCTGGTGGGGGCCAGTCTGAGGAGACAGTGCAGCAGGCTCCTGGGGGGTGAGGGAGTATGGGTCACCGGGGTCCCGGGAGGGGAGGAGGACTGGGAGTAGAGGGGAGCAGGTCACCAGGTGCAGGGTCCCAGGGCTGGGCCCTCGGCTGCTTTCACTGGGGATGGATGCAGGTGTAGGTCGTGTTCCCCCACAGGAAAGCGGGAGGGGCAGAGCCATGGCCCCACTGCAAGGGGAGGGCACTCTGCTCCCAGATCCAGCGGCAGGGGTCTGTGCATGACCCGTCCGACAGCCCATGGCCCGACACCCTCCCACAAGCCAGGGAGGAGGCGGTGGAGCCTGGGCAGAGAGAACACAACAGGCAGCGTCATGGAGATCCCTGGGGGCAACACCCAACCCTCCACCCCACTGGGGCTCTGACAGAGCCAGGCTGGGGCCCCAGAAACCAGGTGCAAACTGCATCTCAGGGGCCCCCTGGGCCCCCAGGAACCCTTGCACAGCCCCCACCCCAGCACCCAGCTGGCCCTGGCTCCGAGCAGGATCCTGACCCCCCCGGGGCCATGTGGGGCGGGTGCTGCAGGGGCCTTGGGGTGACAGTGACTGGCCGCTGCCCATCCTCACTGGGCAGGCACAGGCCGAGTCGCGCTGCCAGGAGCAGGATGCCCTGGGGAGCCGCTGCAGGGCTAACGGAGAGAGAGTCAGTCTGGGTCACCGCTGGGGGGAGCTCAGCACAGCAGGGCCCCCCAGGTAACAACTGGAGGAGCTCTCGGGAGGCCTCAGCACAGTGGGTTCCCCCTGGGTCCCAGCACACGGATTTCTGGGGGGAGCTCTCTAGGGGCTCAGTATGACAGAGTCAGGCTGGGGGAGGGCAGCCAGCTCAGCCTGCCCGGTCAGGGAGTCCCCTTTGGTCGAGTCTCTGATGTAACACGTGTGTCGCCCGTTCCCTGGCTCTGGCTGCTCGTTCAGGGAGCTCACAGCTTCCCAGACACCAGCGCCCCGGCCCTGGGGCAAGGACTTCAGCATCCCCACCACTGCAGCATGGGGAAACCGAGGCAGGGAGAGGGGCCGGAGCTGGGACTAGAAGTCAGCTCCCCAGCGCCTTGTCCCCTGCTCCGAGACCTCCTGAGAGCAGCACGTCTGTGTGTGCGTGTCCGGGCCTGTGTCCTCGTGTCTCTGGAGTGAGGGTCCCTTAGCTGTGACCCCAGTTTTAATGATCCCCCAGGTCCGCCCTGTCCCCTCCCCAAGCCGCTAGCTCCCTTATCGGAGGCCTTGCCCTCTGAGGAGCGGGCGGGGTGTGATCCCCGCAGGGGGGTCGTTGCCTGCTGTCGGGGCTGGGGGGGGGGAGTAGATGTCGGCGTACACGACCCCCTCTGCCATCTCATGGGCTCCATCCATGCTCCCCGCCCCCGCGCCGCCTGTGATGTGAAATGGAAAGTGTCACTGCACGTTTCCGTCCCCAGGGACGCCAGCTGGGCCGGTGAGGGCTCGCGGGGGCGGCAGCCGGCTCCACACAGCCCTAGCAGCTCCCCCGGGGGGGCAGTCCCAGCAGAGACCTGCCCAGCCAGGGGAGACTGACTCCCAGCAGAGCCCTGGCCCGGGGCACAGGGAACCGGCTAGGCTGGCCGTGCTGGGCTCCAGCTGCTCTGCCAGGGCACAGCCATGGGTCCAGCCCCACACGGGGCTGCCCCGAAGGCGACAGAGCCCGCCGTGCCGGTGCCTGGCTGCTCTGTGATGCAGTACACACCCGCCGGGCCCTGGTTTCTCCCTGTCATGGCTGGCGGCTCATGCATGGAGCACATGACAGTGGCCCTGTGAGGACAGACAGATGTGTCGTGGGCGGCCTTCCTGCCCCCGGCCATCACTGCCACAGGCCCCATGCTCAGGGGCCCCGCTACGTGCCGGGGACTGAGGGGAACAGGGGCAGGGCAAGAGAAAGTGAGCAGGGAGCTGGCTGCAGCCCTGCCCATCGGGGCCCTGTGCCCGGCCCAGGTCTGGTGAAGGGAGCCCTGGCTCAGCCCTGCCCATCGGGTCCCTGTGTCCGGCCCAGGTCTGGTGAGGGGAGCCCCGGCTCAGCCCTGCCCATGGGGGCCCTGTGCCCAGCCTGGGTCTGGTGAGGGGAGCCCTGGCTCAGCCCTGCCCATGGGGGCCCTGTGCCCGGCCCGGGTCCGACGAGGGGAGCCCCGGCTCAGCCCTGCCCATGGGGGCCCTGTGCCCAGCCTGGGTCTGGTGAGGGGAGCCCCGGCTCAGCCCTGCCCATCGGGGCCCTGTGCCCGGCCCGGGTCCGGCGAGGGGAGCCCTGGCTCAGCCCTGCCCATCGGGGCCCTGTTCCCAGCCCAGGTCTGGTGAGGGGAGCCCCGGCTCAGCCCTGCCCATGGGGGCCCTGTGCCCAGCCTGGGTCTGGTGAGGGGAGCCCTGGCTCAGCCCTGCCCATCGGGGCCCTGTACCCGGCCCAGGTCTGGTGAGGGGAGCCCCGGCTCAGCCCTGCCCATGGGGGCCCTGTGCCCAGCCTGGGTCTGGTGAGGGGAGCCCTGGCTCAGCCCTGCCCATGGGGGCCCTGTGCCCAGCCTGGGTCTGGTGAGGGGAGCCCTGGCTCAGCCCTGCCCATGGGGGCCCTGTGCCCAGCCTGGGTCTGGTGAGGGGAGCCCTGGCTCAGCCCTGCCCATCGGGGCCCTGTGCCCGGCCCGGGTCTGGTGAGGGGAGCCCTGGCTCAGCCCTGCCCATGGGGGCCCTGTGCCCAGCCTGGGTCTGGTGAGGGGAGCCCCGGCTCAGCCCTGCCCATCGGGGCCCTGTTCCCAGCCCAGGTCTGGTGAGGGGAGCCCCGGCTCAGCCCTGCCCATCGGGGCCCTGTGCCCGGCCCGGGTCCGGCGAGGGGAGCCCTGGCTCAGCCCTGCCCATCGGGGCCCTGTTCCCAGCCCAGGTCTGGTGAGGGGAGCCCCGGCTCAGCCCTGCCCATGGGGGCCCTGTGCCCAGCCTGGGTCTGGTGAGGGGAGCCCTGGCTCAGCCCTGCCCATCGGGGCCCTGTACCCGGCCCAGGTCTGGTGAGGGGAGCCCCGGCTCAGCCCTGCCCATCGGGGCCCTGTGCCCGGCCCGGGTCTGGTGAGGGGAGCCCCGGCTCAGCCCTGCCCATCGGGGCCCTGTTCCCAGCCCGGGTCTGGTGAGGGGAGCCCCGGCTCAGCCCTGCCCATGGGGGCCCTGTGCCCAGCCTGGGTCTGGTGAGGGGAGCCCTGGCTCAGCCCTGCCCATGGGGGCCCTGTGCCCAGCCTGGGTCTGGTGAGGGGAGCCCTGGCTCAGCCCTGCCCATGGGGGCCCTGTGCCCAGCCTGGGTCTGGTGAGGGGAGCCCTGGCTCAGCCCTGCCCATCGGGGCCCTGTGCCCGGCCCGGGTCTGGTGAGGGGAGCCCCGGCTCAGCCCTGCCCATCGGGGCCCTGTGCCCGGCCCAGGTCTGGTGAGGGGAGCCCCGGCTCAGCCCTGCCCATCGGGGCCCTGTGCCCGGCCCAGGTCTGGTGAGGGGAGCCCCGGCTCAGCCCTGCCCATCGGGGCCCTGTGCCCGGCCCGGGTCTGGTGAGGGGAGCCCCGGCTCAGCCCTGCCCATCGGGGCCCTGTGCCCGGCCCGGGTCTGGTGAGGGGAGTCCCAGCTCAGCCCTGCCCATCGGGGTCCTGTGCCCGGCACAGGTCTGGCCCTGCCCCCACAGGCAGGCCCCGAAGGGCCCCGCGTCCCAGCTGTCTCGCTGTGGTCCAGCGTCTCTCTGCTGCTCGGTGGCCCGTGACCTGTGGCTGGAACAAAGGCTGAGGCTGGCGTGTCTGAGGTGCCGGGACTCAGACAGGGGTGGGGGGGGGGCGCAGTGCAGAGGAAGTGTGACTGCAACTGCCACTCCCAGGGAAACCCTGGGAAAACCCCCCCCCCCACCCCCTAGGCCTCTGCAGGGCCCAGCTACAGCCTGTACGTGACACACACACACACACACACACACACCCCGGCCTATGTGGGGCCAGGTACAGCCCTGACCCCTCCCCCGCTGTGGGGGGCTAGCTACAGAGGGGGATCATAGGCCCCGTTTTGGCCAGGACAGTCTCTTTTTTAAGCCCTGTCCTGGCCATCCAAATTTTTTTGGCAGAAGTGAGTATTTGATGTGTTGGCAAGAGCAGGGGACAAATGCTCTCCTGTGTTCAAAAAGTGGGGTGCAGAGGAACATTTAGGGGGCCAAGTGGCAATGCAGGAGGGGAGGCAGGGCTCGAGCAGGGGGCAGGCAGGGCTCGGGCGAGCAGGGACACCAGCCCCATATGGGGGGAGGGGGGGGGCAGGTGTCCCTGCTTGCCCAAACCCTGCACAGGCCTGTGGGGAAACCAGCTACAGCCCTGACCCCTCCTCTCCCCCCGGGCAGCCCTGACCCCCGCCTCCCGGGCCTGTGCAGGGCCCAGCTACAGCCCTGCCCTCCGCCCCCCCGGGCAGCCCTGTTAGGCCCAAAAACTGAAAAACATGCTTATCTCGGCTTCTGCTTGTTATCCCCGTAAACATGCTTATCTCAGTCCTCACTGTCGTTTCCCATGCATGAAGCTGCATGTATACAGGATGTATAGAAGATATATGGAGAAGGGGAGGGGGCTGGACGGATGCCCCGACCCTGGGAAAGGAATGTGAAGGACGGGAAGCTAAATAGATGTATCCTGATTACTACTAGAACTGAATTTAAACAATGCATGGGTTAGCAGAATTTAGACACGCTAAGTTGTTTGTCTCTCTGTATAAAAGAAGCCCAGTTGTGCTTGTAAGGTGTGTCTCTTTCTTGGGCACTAGCCGAGTAGAGCACCCTCTCAGCTGACTGACTAATAAAGGGTCTGGTATCTGTCCTCTTGTCTCTCCGTGCCTCCTTGGGGTAATTGGGCAGCTCCAGGGGGAAACGAGCCCATTTGGCTAACAGCCCTGACCCCCGCCCTCCCGGGCCTGTGCAGGGCCCAGCTACAGCCCTGGCCTCCGCCCCCCCAGGATGCTCTGCTCATAAAGGGCCTGTGGGGCCACCTGGCAGAGAGCGACAGATGCCCCGTGAATCACCAGCATCCCCAGGGCCTGCAGTGGCACAGAGCCCCCTGCCCAGAATAACACAGCTCAGCCCCTCTGAGCGCTTGTCCGGTTCATGTGTCCCTGTGTCGGGGTCCGACTGTGCCCTTCCTGGAGCGTGGTGCACTCTGCTTTTGAATTCCCCGGCGATTTGGCTCCCACCCATCCCCTGGAGACGATCCCGGCTGTGTCCATCTCACTGGTCAGACAGTTACCTTGTGTCTCCTTTCCCGATCTCCCCCTGCTCCCCATCTGTTATTATCTGTATAGAGGGCCCATCTGTGGGTCCCTGTGTCCCCCTGTGTTAGGCGCTGGCTCATGCATAAAAAGCCCCCTAGCTCCCCGTTCCCCCAGGTGTTACACTCAATCCCCCCCCTCCCACCCTGGGGAATCCTGCTCAGGTGTCCAGCCTTCTCCCAATCTGTGCACACCCTTTCGCCAGGTGGGACAGGTTTGGCTTCTTCTGCCTTCCCTGGACCCAAGTCCCTCCTGCCCCCTTCTCTGAGTTCCCTCTGCAGTGGGCCAGGAATGGAGGGCAGAGACCCACTGCCTTCCAGCACTCAACCAAGGGTTTGCTTCGGAGAAGGAAAATGGTTGTAGCCCTAGAGACCTGATCCCTCCTCTCTCTCTACTTCACTTTATCATCCATCCCCGTATACACCCATCTCCCTCTCCATCCTTCCATCCCTACATCCACCCATCTCCCCGCACACATCTATCAATCGATCTAGCCAGCCACCTTTCCATCCCCATAGCTATCCATCCCCCCAGAAACAGCTATCCATTCATTCACCCATCCCCATAGCTATCCAACGCCCCATTTCCATCCATCTCTCTCTCCACCAGCTGTCAATCCCCATTTCTATCCATCCACCCTCTATCTATCTCCTATCCATCCATTCATTAATCCCAATATCTAGCCAACCTCCCAGGTATATCTAGCTATCAGTCCATTGTGCCATCCCCATATATATCCATCCATCTCTCCCTCACTCTCCACCATCTGCCCATTCCCATATCTATCTGTCCCCCTATCCATCTGTCCGCCCCTGTGACGCATGACTAGAAAGGGTTAAACATCCTGCAAAATAAATAACCCTCAGAAGACATGCGGGGAGATAATGTTTATGTTTGTGTGTATTTGCATATGTATGAGTAGGGTCGACAGTGTAATCAACAGTCCCTGTCTGTGCTGTATTCTGATAATTCAGAGGTCAAAAGAAGACCCTAGCATTTAAGTGAATTGTAAACACGGGATATCTCGGTATTCATCTCTCTTTGAAATGTACTGTGAGTGAAGGAAAAAGCAAATGGCCTTATGTTAATTCGTACAGCTAAGTACCGGTGATGGACCTCCTTCAAAGTCATCCTAATTACCTTTTGTTCCCCGAGGAAATCCCAGCTTGTCAAAGAGGACATGAAATTGTATAAAAGATCCTTGGGTCCTGATTCTGTCATCTCAGATCTGCTTAGGCTTCATCACGGGAAGTTAGAGTCACAAGACTGAGGTCCCAGTTATGCCGATACGCCCTGAATGTGAGATTTGGACATTGGACTGTGACCTATGACCTGCATTCTAGAGGAACTCTTTGCAACTACAACGCTCACCATCTCTGCTCTGAATCTGAACCGCAATGAACTGAACTCGTCTGTCTGTATATTGATCTTTTAACTAGACTCTCTCATTTTTTAATATGTTAGTTTAGTTAAGAATTGGCTGTAACGAGTATGTGGGTAAGATCTGAAACATTCATTAACCTGGGAGGTAATGTGTCCGATCCTTTGGGATTGGTAGAACCTGTTCTTTTATATGATGAAATGAGATTTACAGACATTTTCATCATATCTGACGTGGGTACCCGGATGGGGGTCTGAGGCTGGATCACTTTAAGGGAACTGTGTTGTTTGGACTTCTGAGTAACCAGTGAGGTAATAAAGAAGCTGTTTTGTGCTGGTTTGGTGAATCTAAGTATTGGAATAACCACCAGCTTTTTGGGGTTTGGCTGCCCCATTCTTTGCAGTTCACCCTAATTGAGTGACCTCAGCTGGCTCCCCACTAGGCCTCTGGTCACACCCCCATATCTATCTGTCCCCCATCCATCTGTCCGTCCATCCCCAAATCTATCTATCCCCATATACGCCTATCCGCCCACCCTCATATCTATCTGTCTCCATCCCCCGTCCCTCCGCCCCCATATCTATCTGTCCCCATCCCCCGTCCCTCTCCCCCCATATCTATCTGTCCCTGTCCCCCGTTCCTCTGCCCCTATATCTATCTGTCCCCGTCCCTCTGCCCCCATATCTATCTGTCCCTGTCCCCCGTTCCTCCACCCCCATATCTATCTGTCCCCGTCCCCCGTCCATCTGCCCCCATATCTATCTGTCCCCGTCCCCCGTCCCTCCGCCCCCATATCTATCTGTCCCCGTCCCCCGTCCCTCCGCCCCCATATCTATCTGTCCCTGTCCCCCGTTCCTCTGCCCCTATATCTATCTGTCCCTGTCCCTCTGCCCCCATATCTATCTGTCCCTGTCCCCCGTTCCTCCACCCCCATATCTATCTGTCCCCGTCCCCCGTCCATCTGCCCCCATATCTATCTGTCCCTGTCCCCCGTTCCTCCACCCCCATATCTATCTGTCCCCGTCCCCCGTCCATCTGCCCCCATATCTATCTGTCCCCGTCCCGCATCCATCCGTCCATCTGCCCCCAAATCTATCTGTCCCTGTACCCAGTCCCTCCGCCCCATATCTATCTGTCCCCATCCCCTGTCCCTTCGCCCCCATATCTATCTGTCCCTGACCAGGGCCGGCGCTTGCACTAGGTGACCCTAGGCGGTTGCCTAGGGCACCAGGATTTGGGGGGCGGCGGGCGGCTGCCTCCTGAGTCCTGCCTCCCGACTCAGGGGTCGGCTCGCCGAGGCTGACTCCTGCCTCCCGGCTCCGTGGTCAGCTCAGCAGCTGAGCATGAAAATGGGAGGCAGGGGACGGCTCTCTGCGGAGGGGGTGGGGAGCCGGCTGCCGCGGGTGGGGGACTGAGCTGCCGCGGCCCGCGGGAGGGTGGGGAGCCGCCGCGGGGGGGGGGAGGGGGGAGCCGCCTGCTGCGGGCGGGTGAGCTGGCTGCCGCGGGGGGCTGGTGTAAGGAAGTTTCGCCTAGGGCGTGAAACTTCCTTGCCACCAGCCCTGTCCCCGTCCCCCCACCCCCATATCTATCTGTCCCCTTCCTCCGTGTCCCCAGATATCTATCTGTCCCCTTCCTCCGTGTACCCCCATATCTATCTGTCCCCGTCCCCCGTGTCCCCCAGATATCTATCTGTCCCCTTCCCCGTGTCCCCCCATATCTATCTGTCCCCTTCCCCGTGTCCCCCCCATATCTATCTGTCCCCGTCCCCCGTGTCCCCCAGATATCTATCTGTCCCCTTCCCCGTGTCCCCCCCATATCTATCTGTCCCCTTCCCCCGTGTCCCCCCATATCTATCTGTCCCCTTCCCCCCTATCCCCCCCATATCTATCTGTCCCCTTCCCCCGTGTCCCCCAGATATCTATCTGTCCCCTTCCCCCGTGTCCCCCCCATATCTATCTGTCCCCTTCCCCCGTGTCCCCCCCATATCTATCTGTCCCCTTCCCCCAGATATCTATCTGTCCCCATCCCCCGTGTCCCCCCATATCTATCTGTCCCCTTCCCCCGTGTCCCCCCATATCTATCTGTCCCCTTCCCCTGTGTCCCCCCATATCTATCTGTCCCCCTCCCCCGTGTCCCCCCATATCTATCTGTCCCCGTTCCCCGTGTCCCCCAGATGTCTATCTGTCCCCTTCCCCCGTGTCCCCCCATATCTATCTGTCCCCTTCCCCCGTGTCCCCCCCATATCTATCTGTCCCCTTCCCCGTGTCCCCCCATATCTATCTGTCCCCTTCCCCGTGTCCCCCCCATATCTATCTGTCCCCGTCCCCCGTGTCCCCCCATATCTATCTGTCCCCTTCCCCGTGTCCCCCCATATCTATCTGTCCCCTTCCCCGTGTCCCCCCCATATCTATCTGTCCCCGTCCCCCGTGTCCCCCCATATCTATCTGTCCCCTTCCCCCGTGTCCCCCCATATCTATCTGTCCCCTTCCCCGTGTCCCCCCCATATCTATCTGTCCCCGTCCCCCGTGTCCCCCAGATATCTATCTGTCCCCTTCCCCCGTGTCCCCCCATATCTATCTGTCCCCTTCCCCCGTGTCCCCCCCATATCTATCTGTCCCCTTCCCCCAGATATCTATCTGTCCCCGTCCCCCGTGTCCCCCCATATCTATCTGTCCCCTTCCCCCGTGTCCCCCCATATCTATCTGTCCCCTTCCCCTGTGTCCCCCCATATCTATCTGTCCCCCTCCCCCGTGTCCCCCCATATCTATCTGTCCCCGTTCCCCGTGTCCCCCCATATCTATCTGTCCCCTTCCCCCGTGTCCCCCCCATCTATCTGTCCCCGTCCCCCATCCATCCGTCCCCATCCATCCATCAGCTCTCTCTCCCCCCTTCCCCGCCGGCCTGTCTGGGGTGGGTGGCGGGGGCGGTGCCAGGCTCCCCCCACCCCGCTCCCCGCCCTGACGGGCTCGGGGCCGCCCCGGGACTACGTTTCCCAGCGCCCCGCGCTCGGGGGCGGCCGCACATGCTCGGTGCCCGGGGCAAGTGCGGCCGGCGGGCGGAGCCGGAGCGGGGACCGGCCGGGAGGTGGGTGGCGCCCCGGGCTCCGGGCCCGGCCGGCGGCTGCAGCCGGCTCTGCGGGCGGCGCTCGGGTCCGGAGCGGGGCAGGGTCCCTGCGATGGGGCGGGGCGGGGTAGGGGAGCCGGGTCCCTGCGGTGGGGCGGGGCGGGGTGAGGTAGGGGAGCCGGGTCCCTGCGATGGGGCGGGGTAGGGGAGCCGGGTCCCTACGATGGGGCGGGGCGGGGTGAGGTAGGGGAGCCGGGTCCCTGCGATGGGGCGGGGTAGGGGAGCCGGGTCCCTGCGATGGGGCGGGGCGGGGTAGGGGAGCCGGGTCCCTGCGATGGGGCGGGGTAGGGGAGCCGGGTCCCTGCGATGGGGCGGGGTAGGGGAGCTGGGTCCTTGCGATGGGGCGGGGCGGGGTAGGGGAGCCGGGTCCCTGCGATGGGGCGGGGTAGGGGAGCCGGGTCCCTACGATGGGGCGGGGCGGGGTGAGGTAGGGGAGCCGGGTCCCTGCGATGGGGCGGGGTAGGGGAGCCGGGTCCCTGCGATGGGGCGGGGTGGGGCGGGGTAGGGGAGCCGGGTCCCTGCGATGGGGCGGGGTAGGGGAGCCGGGTCCCTGCGGTGGGGCGGCCCGGGGGTCGGGTCAGGACCCTGCGATGGGGCAGCCCAGCCAACCCGGGGTCGGGGTGAGAGTCGGGTCCCTGCCATTCCGGGGGTCAGTTCAGGGGGCTTGGGTCCCTATCATAGAGCATCCCAGCCACCCGTGAACAGGGGCAAAGGGGGCTGGGTCCTTGTGATAGGGGCGGGGGTCAGAGAGCAATGGGGTGTCCTAGTGGGGGCAGGAGGGGTTTGGTCCCTGCAATGGGGCATCCCAGCCAGCCTGGGGATTGGGGTAGGAGGCCCTGGGCCCTGCAGCGGGGGTCAGATCCCTGTGATGGGGTGGCCCAGCCTGGGGACCCAGTGAGGGGGGGGGGGTCTGTGTGATGGGGCAGCCCAGCCAGCCTGGGGACCCCATGGGGGGGTGCGGTGTCCCTGTGATGGGGTGGCCCAGGGGTTGGATCAGGTCCCTGTGATGGGGCGGCCCAGCCAGCCTGGGGACCCCGTGGGGGGTGCGGTGTCCCTGTGATGGGGTGGCCCAGGGGTTGGATCAGGTCCCTGTGATGGGGCGGCCCAGCCAGCCTGGGGACCCAGTGGGGGGTCCCTGCGATGGGGTTGCGGTAGGACTTGCGCTCTCCCCACCAGCTGCCTGAAGGGCGTCTCTTGTCTCGGCAGGTGCCCTTCCCGAGGACCCCCACACGGCGCAGGGGGCAGCACGCAGACCCCGGCCCCTGAACGATGCCCAGGGGACGAGCCTGGACCCAGCAAGAGATCAGCTGCCTCCTGGCTCTCATCAAGGGCTCTGGGGAGGTGACGCTGCTGATGGCCTCCACGTCCCGGCCCAACGAGGCCCTGTGGCGGGAGATCTCCCAGGGGCTGGCAGCCGCCGGCTACAGCCGCAACGTGGCGCAGTGCCGCTCCAAGTGGAAGGCGCTCAAACAGGCCTTCTACTCGGAGTGGGAGACCTGCCAGCAGGCCGGCGGCCACTCGCCGCGCGTGCCCCCGCACTACAAGGCCATGAAAAAGATCTGGAAGGCGGCAGGACGTCCCGTCTTTGGGGAGCGGCGCCTCCCAGGTAAGGGGCCCCGGGCCCTGTGTTACCAGCGGCCCCTTGTTGCTGGGCGTTAGGGGTGCCGGAACGGGTGGGCCGGGAGGCCATGGCTCTCCCACTTTTTACCAGCCATAAATAAGGGCAAGCAACAGGGAATGGGGCAAAGAGCAGCAAGCGGGGGGCAGGGCCTTGGGGGAAGGGGCAGGGCCATGGTTCAGGCCCCCCTTGGGCTCCCCCACTTTTCGGGGCTTTAGAATCATAGAATCTCAGGGTGGGAAGGGACCTCAGGAGGTTCTAGTCCCACCCCCTGCTCAAAGCAGGACCAACCCCAACTAAATCATCCCAGCCAGGGCTTTGTCAAGCCGGGCCTTAAAAACCTTCTGCCCTCCTGGTGTTGGCCCAGGCACAATCGGCAGCCACGTTCTCGGCTCCCTCCTGCAGGAACGGCCCGTCCGCGACTCCGAGGTACCGGGCTGTGGTCTCTCCTGTACCGGGGCAGGGGGCGTGTGGCGGGGCTGTCCTGGGCCGTTGTGCCCAGGCTGAGAATGGAGTCTGACGCTGGCACAGGCTGGCCCCTTACTCCCTGGCTGTGGTTTCCATTGCCAGGCGGCTTTGCTGGCTCAGTCATTCCCTGCCTTTCCTTTCCAGACCTGGTGAAGTTACCTCCCGGGAAGCGGAGGCCACACCTCGAGGCCCAGCCTCCATCCTCACCAGGTACCCGTGGGGCAGGGGAGATGGGGCTCGGCGGGGCATGGGGACGCCATGGGGCAGCAGAGACTGTGTCCTGCCCCAGCCTTGGAGCAGCCCTAGCACCTGAGGGGCAGGGGACAGTGCTACCAAGCCAGGGCTGCGAGGGTCCTGTGGGACCGGATGGAGGGGGAAGGGCTCTTGTTCCTCCCCTCCCCGTGGGGTGTTCCCTCTCTGCCATTCCCCCGCCAGCCCCAAGCAAGTTCTTGGCTCCTGCACCCCCCTCCCCCCCCGAGTTGTGCTCTGCCCCACCCTACAGCAATGCTGGCCCTTTGCTCTAGCTCGTTTGGTCAGTGCGGGCCCAGAGCCAAGCATGCTGCTCTGTGTGGCTGGGGCCCGCCCCCGAATGGTGCCCGTAGGTCCGTTTGGCTGGTGACGCTGGTTCTTGAGTTCAGAGGTGGTGCTGATCCAGCAGGCAGGTCGCTGCCTGGGAGCCCGCAGCTGCCCGCTCCTGGGAGATGTGTCACGCCCCCCGCCCCGGGTCTTCCCCCCCAGCCTGCTCCCACTGCCCTGTGATGCCCTTTCCTTTCCCGTGTGCAGGGCACGTCATCCACACGGAAATCCTGGCCAGGCCACCGTCTGCACTGGGGCAGTGCACCAAGAGCGAGCCGGTGAGCCGTAAGTACCGCTCTGCCCGCCAGGCTCCCGGGGAACGGAGCCAGGCCTTATGGAGCGTGAGAACAGGGAATGGAGACCCTGGGGCCTGTCTGGCTCAGGACTCTGGCTCCAGGCCACCCCAGGGTAGGGAGTGTGGTGGGGGGACTGGCTGACTCCGGGGTGTGTGGAACCGGATATGGGGCCATTGCACTTTAGGGGGTGCTGGCTCTGATCTGGCCCCAGGTGGGTAGAAAGTAACCCAGTAGTAACATCAGATGTGGGGGGGATGAGTCCACGTCACAAGAAGACCATGCAGCTGGCTCTAGCTGCCCCCTAGGTATGAGCAGCGGGTCGCCCGCATCAGAGGCGCCAAGACCAGCTGTCTGCGGTTGGGAAATGACGGTGGTGACATGTCCATCGTTTGTACTGACCCAGTACTCCAGCAGGGGGCACTGTGCTCCAGGAGCAACAGACAGTCCTTGGAAGAGACATAACATAGAGGTCTTGGCCATTAAAGATCCCACCACACTTCTCACAAGCCAGGGTGTGAACCCTGCTGTCCCGGCTAGATTCCATATTGGATAATTACACTCTGTCTCCCTAAATTCCCCCTGCAGTTTCAAGTGGATGTGGGATTCTCCTTCACTTCCTGTCCTAAACTGTTGTGTAGCGTTGCTGTGCGCTGTTAAACAGCTGCTACGTTCCACCCCAGAGGTGGCTGCATTACAATGGTGGGTGAGTGACTCCTGCTTTTGTATATAGCTTGTAAAATGCTTGAGACCCTGCAAGGGTCTGTGGAGCTGTGACTAGGGCGTCAGCCTGCAGGGCTGGCCGCAGCAGGCGTTCCAGACCCTGCACTGGTGGTGTTCTCTCTGCAGCCCCCGTCAGGCCGGGTGTCTCTTCTCTCTGATCTCTCCCAGCAGCTCACGTGGACGAGGCATCCCAGGTGCAGACAGCTCCCTCTCCTGTACCAGGTAAGATTTTCTTTACACTCCTTCGCCCAGTAAACTCTCAGCCCCGTGAGCAGAGGGCTCTGATGTTCTTAATTCTGTCCTAGTTCTCATTGCAGACGCCGGGCCCCCGTTCGCTCCCCTCCCCACCCTTGGTAAGTATACCACTGCCTGCTCCGCTCGCCTTTGCTCACACCCCTGGGACAGGGACCGCACCACCTGCTAACACACGGCCTGTGCTCTCCTTGCAGACTTCCACCCGGCCTTCGCTGCCTTCCCGCCGATGAAGCAGGAGAGAGCGGAACGGGAGGCTGGTAAGAGACCCTGCTGCTTCTCCCCATGTGCTCTGGCTGGGCAGGCTGCTGGGCATGGGGCCTGTCTCCTGCCGTGGGTGGGGTTAGGTGTCGAGCCTGAGGCCACTTGCCAGACCCCACTAACGAGTGCTGAGCGCCTTGGAGCTGTGTGGGCGGCTGGGCTCTGCCTTCGCCTTGCAGCAGCCGCTCTGAGAACTTGGTGGCCCTTTGGCCTTCTTGGTGGTGCCACGTGCCTGGCTGGCCACATGGCTGGTGACTGTGAGACCTGGTGGCTGAGGCTGCTGTGGAGCCAGTGGCCGTTGGCTAGTGGGTAGGTGCCTTGGGGTCAGTGGGGATGGAGGGGGGCTTGTGGAGCAGGGGGGTCGGGTAGCCTGACTAAGGGAGACTTGCTCTCTCCCCATGTGGAACGGTGCTTGCGCTCCCTCTGCGAACTGCACAGATTCTCCTGTGCAGTGCCAGGCGCCCGCGGGGCAGGGGGCAGGACAGCGGGCGCTGCCAGTCGCCGTCGGAGACCAGGGCTCACCCGAGACAACAGCTGGCGATGAGCACCCCTTGCTGGGTGACCAGGCCTCGGCTACAGACCTGCCAGGTACGCCTCCCCTATCACACCCACCCCAGGCCCTGACCCGGCCGAGTCCCTTGGGTGCCTGGCGCTGGTTCATCTCAGCACTGAGCGGCCGCGCAATTAGGAGCCACTCTCCGTTGGCAAATAACTGTGGGAATCTCTGTGCTGTGCCCACCCCGGCGGGCATCTCTGGCCCTTTGCTCCTGATTGGCCACCTTGGTACCAACCAGAGCCATTCCCAGCGTGCAACGAGTTGGCTGGGGCTCAGTCTCGTACCGACCCAGCATCGCTGTGAACGCTGACCGCCCTGGCAGAAACCAGAGAGACCACCGAGACCGGGCTCTACGCCCCATCCCCGCCCCCCGCACCTGTCGCAGAAGCAGGGAAGGGCTGCTCCTTCTCCCGGGATCTGGATAGAAGGGACCCTCGATGCTGGGGGTTTGTGCATGCGGCCCCTCAGTGTTGTCAGGGAGAGGCACGGCAGTCTGTGTGTTAACCCCTGCCCCATGGCACTGGTGGAGGAGGGATGCAGGGGGGTGTGTGTGTTAACCCCTGCCCCATGGCACTGTGGGGGAGGGGCACAGGGTGGGGGTTTGCGTGTGAAGCCCTGTCCCATAGCGCTGGTGCGGGAGGGGCACAGGGTGGGGGTCTGCGTGTGAACCCCTGCCACGTGGCACTGTGGGGGAGGGGCACTGGGTGGGGGTCTGCATGTGAACCCCTGCCCCGTGGCACTGGTGCGGGAGGGGCACAGGGTGGGGGTCTGCATGTTAATCCCTGCCCCATGGCACTGTGGGGGAGGGGCACAGGATGGGGGTCTGCACGTGAACCCCTGCCCCGTGGCGCTGGTGCGGGAGGGGCACTGGGTGGGGGTCTGCATGTGAACCCCTGCCCCGTGGCACTTGTGCGGGAGGGGCACAGCGTGGGGGTCTGCGTGTTAACCCCTGCCCCGTGGCACTTGTGCGGGAGGGGCACAGGGTGGGGGTCTGCGTGTTAACCCCTGCCCCATGGCACTGTGGGGGAGGGGCACAGGGTGGGGGTTTGCGTGTGAAGCCCTGCCCCATAGCGCTGGTGCGGGAGGGGCACAGGGTGGGGGTCTGCGTGTGAACCCCTGCCCCGTGGCACTGTGGGGGAGGGGCACTGGGTGGGGGTCTGCATGTGAACCCCTGCCCCGTGGCACTGGTGCGGGAGGGGCACAGGGTGGGGGTCTGCATGTTAATCCCTGCCCCATGGCACTGTGGGGGAGGGGCACAGGATGGGGGTCTGTGTGTGAACCCCTGCCCCGTGGCGCTGTGGGGGAGGGGCACAGGGTGGGGGTCTGCGTGTGAACCCCTGCCCCATGGCGCTGTGGGGGAGGGGCACAGGATGGGGGTCTGCGCGTGAACCCCTGCCCCATGGCGCTGTGGGGGAGGGGCACAGGATGGGGGTCTGCGCGTGAACCCCTGCCCCGTGGCGCTGTGGGGGAGGGGCACAGGATGGGGGTCTGCGTGTGAACCCCTGCCCCATGGCGCTGTGCGGGAGGGGCACAGGGTGGGGGTCTGCGCCTGAGCCCCTGCCCCGTGGCGCTGTGCGGGAGGGGCACAGGGTGGGGGTCTGCGCGTGAACCCCTGCCCCGTGGCGCTGTGGGGGAGGGGCACAGGATGGGGGTCTGCGCCTGAGCCCCTGCCCCATGGCGCTGTGCGGGAGGGGCACAGGGTGGGGGTCTGCGCGTGAACCCCTGCCCCGTGGCGCTGTGCGGGAGGGGCACAGGGTGGGGGTCTGCGTGTGAACCCCTGCCCCATGGCGCTGTGCGGGAGGGGCACAGGATGGGGGTCTGCGTGTGAACCCCTGCCCCGTGGCGCTGTGGGGGAGGGGCACAGGATGGGGGTCTGCGTGTGAACCCCTGCCCCATGGCGCTGTGCGGGAGGGGCACAGGATGGGGGTCTGCGTGTGAACCCCTGCCCCGTGGCGCTGTGGGGGAGGGGCACAGGGTGGGGGTCTGCACCTGAGCCCCTGCCCCATGGCGCTGTGCGGGAGGGGCACAGGGTGGGGGTCTGTGCCTGAGCCCCTGCCCCGTGGCGCTGTGGGGAAGGGATCTGCACCCTCACCCCGGCGACATCTCGTTGCAGGCCCCAGCGTGGTGAGCCTGCTCCAGAGCATGCAGCAGCTCCTGGGGCAGATCCTCCACACCTCGCAGCAGCAGCAGGTGCTGCTGGAGAGCCTGGCCAGCGACACCGTCTCCCACCTCCACCTCATCTCCGACAACCTGGTGCAGGTGGGTGAGACCCTGCACGAGCTGCTGCTCCAGGCTCACGCCCGCTCCGCCACCCTGCCCACCCACTACGCCAACCACATGCCCCCCCTCCTGCCCATGGTGCCCCGCTCGCCCCGGTCCCCCAACACCCCCTACCACAAAGAGGAACCTGTGGTGTCGTCTGCCTCTGGTTTCCGCCCCCACCAACTGGCCCCCCCGTGAGAGCCCCTGCAGAGACTCGGTGCACACAGCAGGTGTTATGGGGCTGCCTGCCCCCCTTGTAAACGTGTACAGCGGTGGAGGGATTTTACAGAGCTTTCTAGCAAAGACCCTGAGATATTTTGGACATTTTAATTTTTTAAAATCAAATAAAGGTTTTTTTGTAAACTAGTAAAAATAATTAACACCCTCTCCCCACGGCATGCCCTGCCCTGGGGGATCCTCTGCCCCTTCTTCCTGGGGAGGAAAGCAGCCGGAGTCGGCTGGTCACAGCCTCGGGGATGAAGGGAAAGCCCCTGAGCCAAAGCACTGAGAGGAGCCTTCTCCAACGGACGGACGTCAGCAGGCTTGGTCCCAGCAGCTCCCATGGTGCCCCATCTCCAGGGAGAGAAGCCAGGCCAGGCTGGGAAGGGAGAGGTCCCAGCCGGTGAAGGGCATCGAGGGGAGAGCCTGGGAGGGCAGGCGGAGAGAAGCCCAGCAGGGCGCTGGGTTGCCCTGAGGACGAGGCTGGCTGAAGGACTGGCATGCGCTTTGGACTCTTCTCCAGGCCAGAGGAGCGGGAATATCAGAACACTAAACTGGCCTGTCGAGGGCAGGGCCGCTGAGGAGAGTGGCCCTGGGGCAGGCCAGGGGAACTGGGCCATCCCTGTGGGCTGTCCCCCCAGCCTTGCCCTCAGCCCATCACAGCCCCTGCTTGTCTTTGTGCTGGGACCCAGGGAGCTCAGGGCCCAGGGGTGGAGCTGGGCTCACAGGGAGCCCCCGACACTACTGGAGAGGAGTGTGGGGCCAGGCAGGAAAAGCCAGGCCAGAGCTCGAGGGGTGGCATTTCAGTCAGGCAAGAATGACCCCAGCCCGCCAAAAAGCACCTCCCATTGGCAGCTCTTTGTCACCTTTATTGCAGGACAAAGTCTCAGTGAAAGGCAGCAGTTAGCTCCCATCTCCCGCCCTTCCGACCCAACCATTCAGAGAAAACAGCACCTTAGCGCTGACTGCAGCAGACACGGGATGGCCCCTCAGTCTGCGGCTCTATGCCCAGTGGCCAGGCTCACCCTGAGGGAAGCCGGGTGGCTAGGAATGTTTAAAACCAACCAGAGAAGGCCCTGGAGAGTAACCTGCCAGCTGACCCGACTGCCTGGAAGAGGGGAAATGAGTCACGCTGTGGGTCCTGGGCCATGACCAAAGGGCTACAGTAATGCAAGATCTCTAGGCCTTCGGGTCCGGCTCCGAGCAGACGGCAGCCGAGGTGGGAGCAGCACACCCGGCCACAAGCCCAGCTCACCTGGTTTGAATAGTGTTTCCCTCCCCCCCACTTTCCCTACAACTCTACTGAGTTGGGCATCAGCTTCCTCTAGTGTCATTGATGCGGATTATTTACAGAGCACCGGCAATATCCGGAGCCCCCTTCCCAGAGCCAAGGGCCTGGTCCACGCAGAGACCTGCTGCAGAAGGGCAGGCCCCCAGTTCTTTTCCAGGCCGGTGAAGTGTAGCCTCCCCGGCAGCGAGCAGGGATTACACAACTGCCACGAGTCTGCCCTGCCTGAGCAACCGGCCAGCATCATGTGCTCTGGGGCCCCACGTTCATCAGTAAGGCTGAGAGGTGGAGTTGGGGGGTCCCGTCCCCTCGGCAAGGGGAACCCATCTGCACCATAGTGGCAAAAGCAGGAGGTAATGCTACTGGGCAGTTGTAGGGTTAGGAACCACGGGGCAGGCTGAGCTGGGGTGGATCATTTGGCACCTGCTGCTCGGATGTCAGTAACACTGAGTGCTGGGCACCAGAGCAGGGAGTTCTTGCTGGGCCAGAGGAGAGCCCTTTCTAGGCAGTGTGGGGCAGGAAGCAGGCCCCATGGGATAGCTCACACTACAGCTAACTAGCCGTAGCCTCCCTGTGCCCAAGGGGCAGGAGCCCAGTCTGCTATCGCTGAACTCCAGGGGTGTTCGGGCAGGGCAGGGCTGAAGGAGGTGGGCCTGGTTAGTGTTGCTTTGTGAAAGCAGCTATTCCCATCACCATGCACCGGGCTAGTTGGCGGAGAGCACCTTGATCCGTGAGATCAGTGGGAGTTTGGCTTCACCCCCTGCCTGGGGATGGGAAACTGAGGCAGAGAGAGGGGAAGGGTCTTGCCAAGGGTAAGGAACAGAGCCCAGCCCTCACTGAGCCCCAGCCCTTACTTAATACAGTTTTGTAGTAGCAGCATCTTCTTAGATTAACCCTTTCCTAGTGTCCTTTCAGTCTGGAAAGTGCTCCAGGCTCATGAGAACAACAGGTACCTGGGTCCCCGTGTGCAGGAATCAGGAAAGCGAGTACCATTGACACCTGACATCACTAGCACCTCTGGGGCCTGGCAGCCTGAAGCGGCTGCGTGTCCAGGTGCTGGTGAAGTGCAGGCCACCCTGGGCCTTCCTTCAGAACAGCGCAGCATGAGAAGGTGCAGTTAGTTTTGCTTGTGCCATTGCAGCAAGCACAGGTAAGTCCCGTCCCATCCCCCCACCATGGGAAGGTGATAGAGAGGGAGGAAAATCAGCGTCACTCCCTGCAGGGGTTCTCGGCTTCTCGTGTTTTCAAGGCTTCTCGCCAGCAGCATGCAGGGAGACTAGTAATGCTGCTGGCTTGGTAGGTCACACATCCAGCAACCCCCCTTCATAAGGCAGCCAGGGAGAGCCTCAGCTGGGGGAGGGCTGGAGACGCCAGGCATGAGGAGAGAGTCCTCTTCTGGAGGCCGAGGCAATCCCCACTCCCCTTTGTCATGGCTGGTGTTCTCCCCTCTCCGCTGCAAGGCTCACCGTGCCCTGCGCCCCAGGGCACTGTAGTGTTAGAGGCAGCAAAGTCCTGGTGACCTTGGACCTTCCAGTTGAGCTCAGCTAAGGGCTGTCGGCAACTGGCCACAAACTGAAGCAGACTGCAGGGGACTACAGGTCCTAGCATGCCAGGATGCATCTACATGGCAGGAGCCTCAGCTGGGCATGACATACCGAGACCTTGAGTCCCCCTCTATTAATGGTGTTTGGCCCCTCCCACACCACTTTTCAGAGCCCTACAGACACAGGCCCTGGGAGCTGAGTCAGATAGTTATCCCCACTTTACAGGTGGGGAAACTGAGGCACGAGATCAGTCAGTCACTGGCCTGAGCAGAGCTGGGACTCCCACTCCAGAGCTCCTGGCTCCCAGCCCCAACCTCATGTTTCTGTGGCGAGAAAGATGCTGCCTGTCAGGCAAGCTGGGCAGGACCATTTCACTCCCCGGAACAATGGCAGGGTAAGACGAGTGCATGGCAGGGGCTGACCTAAAATCATAGAAGATGAGGGTTGGAAGCGACCTAAGGAGGTTCCAGTCCAACCCCCTGCTCAAAGCAGGACCAACCTCAACTAAATCATCCCAGCCAGGGCTTTGTCAAGCCTGACCTTAAAAACCTCTAAGGAAGGAGATTCTACCCCCTCCCTAGGGAACCCATTCCAGTGCTTCACCACCCTCCTGAGCCTGGGATGGGGCCTTGGGGTAGGGGGTGAGCCTGAGCACCGGTTGTATAACCCCCTTCGGACTGTGCTTGAGGCATGAGGTTGCCAGGTCCCTCACCAGCCCTCCTGGCAGACAGACGGTGGCTCACTTCCACCTGGTGACCTCCAGGCTGTCATGGCAGGCACTCCGAGCCTGCAGCATGTTCCCCTTGGCCACCTCCTGCTCATGGGGGCTCAGGTGATGAATCACCATCAGGTAGCGGTAGTTACACACCCGCCACCTCACATTGTGCTTGGCGAAGCGCGCACTGGATTTCACCCGGATCCCAGCCTTCTCGGCCAAGATGCCCACATAGGCATCTTCCACCGGGATGGGGCGGACACGTTCTGCTGCCCACAGGATCCGCTCAGCGGCATCCAGAGACAGGATGTAGCCGATGCCACTGGCGTAGGGCGGGTATTCGTCCGGGCGGTAGTCTTGCCTGGAGACGTACCATTTGCTGGAGGGCTCTCGGATGACCTGCCGCTTCTCCCGGGAGAAGAGGGATCCTGCATACAGGCCCGTCTTAATAGTGTTGTGCTCCAGCAGGAACTCCGGCAGCCGGTCTGTGTTGACGAAGCAGTCGTCATCTGTCTTCAGAATGTAGCTAGGCCAGCAGTGCTCAGTCCCCCACTTAAACCCATGCATGACCTTCAGGGTGAGGTTCCGATAGGTGTCCTGATAATTCCCAAGCAGGATGTCCCCAAACTCCTGCTGCTCTCTCCGGATACCCTGGGCTACCCCAGCATCTGCAGACTGGCCGACTAAGAACACGGACTGCCATTGGTATGCTGTCGGTCCCTTGTGGGCAGCCCAGGTTCTCCTGATCACCTGCCTGGGCTCTGAATTCCCTGGGGCTGAAGTCACGAGGATCAGGAGCAGCTGCCCAGGCTCACAGTGAGGATCTGAGAGCGAGCTGGTGAACAGAGATGGAAAGTCCACGCCCCTCTGGGCAGATTCGGCGGCCCCAAAGCGAGACCTTCTGGGCAGCTTTCCTCGAAAGACGGGGAAGCGACTGGAAAGCTGCCATCTCTTCTGGACATCAGCTGTCATGAGTAGCAGGCACCAGAGCAGAATGAGCGAGAGAAGGCTGCTGACACAGATCAGCCCTTTTAAGCACCACGGATGCATCAGTGCCATGGGAGAAGGAAACAACAGGCATCGTCAGCACCACAGCTCCAGCAATTATACCAACCCTGCCTGGCTAGGGAGAGAGACAAGGCAGGGAGGGAATGCCTCAGCACCACGCATCCCCCCTGCCCCCGCTGCCCGTCAGCTGCAGGACACACACGACGAGCCTGAGCAAGAGAGCCAGTGAACGCGTGGAAGAGGCTTTTAGCTGGGTCACTGGCTGTCTCGTGCATGTGCTGCACTGGAGGGTAGGTGTGATGGAAAGGTCATCTGGAACATGCACGGGCAAAGCAGTCGGGACACTGTGACCCGGCTGCTGCAGGCGGGCAGGACACACGCCTCACACCAAGTCTGGATCATTGCTGTTCAGTGACTACGGGCTCCTTTCATGCTGGGCTGCAGAGCCTGATCTGACAGGAGCATCCAAACCAAGCCCCCACTGTGAGTCTTGGGCCATGAATATTCTGAGCAGATTCAGTGCAAGTAAAATGAATGCTATATGGACTGCAGCTGAGGGTCTCCCCCGGGGCTGGGACTAGAGAACTTTGAAACACTGCAGGTCCTGGCAGAATCTCAGGAGGTACAGTTACTCCTTGCAGTGTCTTGTTCTGGGCTTTGTCCCTTTGCACTCGGACTTTGCTTCCTGAGAGAGAGAGAGAGAGAGAGAGAGGAAATCAAACTCCTGAGATTGGAGACCTTGCATTCCCTGGCAGAAGAGACTGCATCTTCAGGACAATAGGTACTACAGGCCCCAGATACTATAATAGACGAGAGATTCTCCTGCCCTAGCCACAGTGAGATCAGAAGTGGGAGATTTCAGCCAGTGACACTCCAAGGGGTCTTATGTATTCGCTTCCCCCTCACCACAGCTCTTCTCAGAGTTCTCTGGGTAACTGCAGTAATGGTCACTGGCTGAAATAAGTAATCACCCCTTACCTCCTTTTGTCTGAGGAGCTCAAAGCACCAACACTAACCGTCATGTTCATTTGGTACGAGGGACAGGATCGTCACTGACTTTACAGATGGGGAAACTGAGGCACTGAGTGAGGCCGGGACTGACCTGAGCTCACACAGCGAATCTGTTCCATTCGCCTTTTCTGTGCTTTCAAGAGCAGGGACTAGAAAGTGGCTGTCTCCCAGTCCTGTGCTTTAGTCACAAGCCCAAACAAGGGGCTTGTCACTTGCAGAAGGTGCATGAGGCCCATTGTGACAGGATGTCAGAGAAGGCCAAGACCAGGAATGTGGAGCCCAGTTGTTTTATGAGAAAGGGATCCTGAGCTCAGTCACGTGGGACGGGAAGGAACCATTCCAGCTCCAGGCACTGTCTTGCCAAAGCCACAATGGGTTCTCCTTCCTCCCTCTCCAGCATGGCTCTGTTTGGGTGGGACAGTGCAACCACATGGAGCCTGCACTGCTGGTGGGAGGTCTGACCGGATTGCTGTCTGGGCTCCTGTGCTGCTGACTTTCCAAACAGCACCTGCATACCCGTCTCCCATACTGCCCCTTACACCGGGGAGGCGTTTCCTGGAAACATCCACAAAACCACCCCATTGCCTCCTCCAAACTCTCCTTTGCCAGGGAAACGCTTGGCAGTGATTAGGCTCCTGGTGTACAGAGCCCACAGCCTGTCATACTGACTAGTGCCATCAGTTGTGTTATGCTCCCGTCTCTGCCTGCATTGGCTTATTCCTTACACTGTAAGTGCTTTGGGGCATGGGCCTTGTTTTTGCTGTCTCTACCCCGCTTAGCACAAGGGGATCCTGCTCCACCACTAGGGCTCTCCCACCCCCTGAGCGTTTCTATTGCTCTTCTCAGCTCCCCCGAGGAAAGAATTTCTCTGGTATTAAGGTGGGCAAAGCGGAACGCAACAGTCCATGGGTGGTCATGTGAGAGCCCATTCAGAGGCAGCATCAGTTCTGTGGCGATGCCTTAGTGGCCCAAACACCTGTCTCATTTCCTACCCACTCTCACTGCCGGGTTTCTCTCAGCCATTCCGGTGGCCCAGGCTTCTCCCTCCCCGTGCCGAGTTGCTGGGATTATCTTCCCCTAGACGGCTCTCTGGAGCCCTGACTCCCTTGTCCTCCCTCCCACCTGGTCGCAGGCGTCACTCACCTGTTCACTCTCCTCCGCATCACTGGCGTTACAGGAAACGGCTTTACAGGTGAGGGCCCCCCAGACTCCCTGCGGCTGCCCCATGCCCCCCTCTGGGCTCAGCACTGCGCCCCAGCACCTGTCAGGGTGGGCTGCAGCAGAGTCACTACAGGGAGCCCTCTTGGCCCCTCCCTGCCCTACGGCTAACTACTGGGGCTGCTGCCTCAGGCCCTAGGGCTTGGCGGGACTGTCACAGGCGGGGTGCAAATGAGGAGTATCCCCAGCACCGCTGCCCTCTGGCCCCGCCCGGCTTGGCCCTTTGCAGCATCCCTGCTCGCCTCGGCCCCAGCACAGCCCAGCCCGGCTTGGCCCTTTGCAGCATCCCTGCTCGCCTCGGCCTCGGCCCCAGCCCAGCCCAGCCCGGCTTGGCCCTTTGCAGCATCCCTGCTCGCCTCGGCCTCGGCCCCAGCCCAGCCCAGCCCGGCTTGGCCCTTTGCAGCACCCGAGCCCTCCCCCCCTCCTTGGCCCTCCCGTCCCGGCTCCAGGTTGGCTGGGGGGGGGCAGCTCCCCACTCGAGGAGCCGTCACGCGGGGGCGGAGGGAGACAGGGTCTTTCGGGGGGGGGGGGGGGTCCATCGGCCCCGCCCGGCCCCTGCGTTACTTACGGGACACGCTCCCCGTCCAACCTTTGCTCCAGCTCGAGTGACTGACAGCGCTGGACTACAGCCAATGGGGGCTCGGCGGGCACGGGATGGGCGGAGCCAGAGGGAGACTAGACCAATCCGGAGGGGTACAGAGGAGGGGCGGGCTGCATAGGGCGTGGTCTCAGTGAGTCTGGACCAATCCGAGGAGGAGGAGGAGGAGCGGGACGTGGGCGCATTGACCAATCCGAGGTGGCTCCAAGGGTATGGGGCGGGGTTAGAGTCTCCCGGGCCAATCCAGGGAGGGTTTTCAGGGAAGGGGGTGGGGTCCTGGGAAGAGGGCGTGGCCAGGTGGCAGGGCGGGGCCTGAAGAAGGGTGGAGCAGGTTACCCAGTCGGGATGCTAAAGGCGGGCCCGTGCGCTTCAGATTAATGAAACCCAGAGGGGGGAGGAGCCTCGATATTGCCGCGGCCAATCAGAGAGCGAGCCGCACGCCGTGGGCGCGTTTTGGGCGGGAAGCAGCTGCGGAAGTCTGGGTTTGGGCGGGAAGCGGAGGGGGCGGTTGAGCGGCCGTTGGGCGCGCGCTGTGGCTGAGGGGGCGGGCAGGAGAGACTCTCCCCGGGCGTTAGGGGCCGGGGTGGACGAGGGGCTCTGGGCCCAGCGCGCACGGCCGGGTGGGCTGAGAAGAGCAAGGGACCGAGAGCGGGAAGCGCCCGAACTGGGGGGGGACCCGAGTCCAGCCAGGGCCCCGTCGGGGGTTCCCCACCCCCCAGCACACCCACCAGGTTGACAGGGCTCCCCGGGGACACGCGCTCTGCGGCGCACACGTCTGCCTCAGACACGCCTGTGCCAAGGCTTGTGAAGGGAAGTCAGGCCCCAGCGAGCTCCTGGGATTCTTGGAGGGGGTCGAGGAGCATGCGGACAAGGGGGATCCAGTGGGTATCGTGTACTTGGGCTTTCAGAAAAACGGTGACAAGGTCCCTCACCAAAGGCTCTTATGCAAAGTAAGCTGAGAAGAGGGAAGGTCGTCTCAGGGATCAGTCACTGGTTAAAAGGCAGGAAATACAGGGTACAAATAAAAGATCCATTTTCGGACTGGAGAGAGGTAGATAGGAGTTGGCTCCCAGGATCTGGAGTGGGACCAGTGCTCTTCGTTGTATTCATAAAGGAGCTGGAGAAAGGGGTAAACTGAGGTGGCAAAATTTGCAGATGATACAAAATTCAGAGGGGTAGCCGTGTTAGTCTGGATCTGTAGAAGCGATAAAGGGTCCTGGGGCACCTTATAGACTAACAGAGGTATTGGAGCATAAGCTTTTGTGGGTGAATACCCACTTCTTCGGATGCAACATCTTAGTCAGCATAGTTAAGTCCCAGGCAGACTGCGAAGAGCTACAAAAGGATCTCTCAAAACTAGGTGACTGGGTAACAAAATGGCAGATGAAATTCGATGTTGCTAAATGCAATGTAATGCACATTGGAAAGCATAATCCTAACTATACATATAAAATGATGGGGTCTAAATTAGCTGTTGCCATTCAAGACAGAGATCTTGGAAACATTGTGGATAGTTCTCAGAAAACATCTGCTCCATGTGCTGCAGCAGTCAACAACGCAAACAGAATGTTAGGAACCATTAGGAAAGAGACAATAAGAGAAAATATAATGCCATTATATGAATCTGTGGTATATAGCACCTTGAATAGTATGTGCAGGTCTTGTCATCCCGTCTCAAAAAAGATATATTAGAATTAGAATACAGAGAACAGCAACAGAAATTGTATGTGATATGTAACAACTTCCATATGAGGAGAGACTGGGATTTTTCAGCTTGGAAAAGAGATGACCAAGAGGGGATATTGTAGAGGTCTATACAATTCTGAATGCTGTGGAGAAAGTGAACAGGGAAGTATTATTTGCCCCTTCACATGAGCTTTATCAAATTCTCTAGAGATCTGAAGCAGTATTTTCTTGTGAGTTGAACACCATGTGACTCACGTAATATCTTGCTTCAGATTTTCAAGCCCTTTCACGCCCCCTCCAGCGAAAGGGGGGAGGGGGGGAATTAGTGCCACCAGCTAATTAAACAATATGTGCACAAACTTCTTAAGACACAAAACTCCAATTCTGTTCTTTAAAAAGGTAAATGTTAAAAAAAGAAAATACATCTGGGAATTTAGGCTATTGCTAGATTTTAAAAGAGCAACTACAAGGATTAAGCACCAAGAATAGGTTTCTTGAGGTCCAGTTTAAAGGTTACAAGCAAAACAAAAGCACCTGGGATTAGCACAGAGGAATTCACAAGCCATAAAGAAATAAAAGGGATAAACCTAAACCTTCCTAGACATTTCCTGACCTACTTACATATCTGGGGTTTTAAATGAGTAGTTTCTAGGTTTGATATTGATGATTTTTTCATACTTAGCCCAAGCTTCTTACAGCATAGCTGCTGCCCTGTCTGCCTCTCCCCAGGAAAACAACAATAGACAGACCAAAGGGGAGTATTTTTTCCAATTTTAAAAAGTTCTAGCCTTCCCATTGGCTCTTTTGGCCAGGTGCCCACTCACTTCCTTTTATCTATGTATAGCAGTGAGACTTTTTAACCCTTTACAGGTAGAGCAATTAGAGAACAGCTACTAAGAGGGATTTTATAGCTACTGGCTGGCTAGGTGTCCATAAAAGGGAGCTACCCCCCTCTTCATCTATCACATGCCCCCCAAATCACAGACGGTGTTGGCCAGCCTGGTTCAGGTTGGGTCCACACTGTCTGGGATTTCTTCCTGGAGGTTTAGGAAAATAGAGTTAATAGATACATGCACCTCTAATTTTACTACTAATTACATGATGACTAAACAGTATTTTCCACATTTTAAGGATTACAATGACAGAATACAGGGACATTTTTACCTGGCTGATTCTGGGAAACCTTCCCTGGAGAGTGCATCAGCCACTTTGTTAGAGGCTCCTGAAATGTGTTGTATCTCAAAATCAAAGTCTTGAAGAGCTAAACTCCACCGAAGACGTTTTTTGTTAGTCTCTTTGTGTGAAGCCACTTCAGTACAGCATGGTCAGTCTGCAGGTGGAAACGCCGTCCCCAAATGTATGGACGTAGCTTCCCCAGAACGTACACAATGGCGTAACATTCTTTTTCTGAGACTGACCAGTGGCTTTCCCTCTCAGAAAGTTTTTTGCTGAGAAACACAACAGGACAGAATTGTTGATCTGGTCCTTCCTGCATCAAAACTGCTCCCACACCATGCTCAGACGCATCTGTGGTTACAATAAAAGGTTGGTTGAAGTCCGGGACCCTTAGTACAGGTCAGACGTAAGGGCCACCTTAAGCTGGTTAAAGGCTTTCTGACACTTCTCAGACCACTGAACTGCATTTGGCTGTTTTTTCCTGGTTAGGTCAGTCAGTGGGGTGGCAATTTGGCTGTAGTGTGGTACAAATCGTCTGTAATACCCGGCCAAGCCCAAGAAGGATTGGACCTGCTTCTTTGACTTAGGGACGGGCCAATTTTGGATAGCATTTACTTTAGCCTGTAGGGGGTTGATAGTTCCTCACCCCACCTGGTGTCCAAGGTACGTTATCCTGTTTAGGCCTATTTGACATTTTTTGGCTTTAACAGTTCATCCTGCCTCCCTTATGTGCTGGAAAACATCTTGGAGGTGTTCCAGGTGTTCTGCCCAGGTAATCTGAGAATATGGCCACATCATCAAGGTAGGTGACTGCAAATTCCCCAAATCCAGCCAGAAGGTTATCTACAAGTCTCTGGAAGGTGGCGGGTGCATTTCGCAGTCCGAAAGGGAGCACATTAAAGTCATACAGCCTTACATGGGTGATGAAGGCTGACCTTTTCTTGGCTGGGTCATCTAGCAACACTTGCCAGTACCCCTTAGTTAAATCAAAGGTGGAGATGAACTGGGCATGTCCCAGTTTCTCCAATAGCTCATCTGTGCTTGGCATTGGAGAGTTCTCTGGGCGAGTTACAGCATTTAGCTTGCAGTAGTCCACGCAAAAGCGGATTTCCCCATCTGGTTTGGGAACCAGAACCACTGGAGAGGCCCATGCACTCTCAGAGGGGTGGATTACACATGTCCTTGATCTCCCTTTCTATCGCAGTTTTGGATTGAGGAGCCATCCGGTAGGGTTGGGCTCTAATTGGGCGAGCATCACCTATGTCAATGCAGTGGTATGCCCATTCTGTCCATCCTGGGGTGGCTAAAAACATTGGCACAAAGCTGGTGCACAGCTCCTGGATTTGCTGTCGCTGCTTACGACCAAGGGTTATGGAAAGGCTCAACTCTTCTACGCCACCGTTGCTTTTCCCTTCGTAGTAGACTCCTTCAGGCCACTCAGTGTCGTCTCTCTCCTGGGCTGTAAACTAGAGAACCTTGATTTCTCGGGAATAAAAGGGCTTTAGAGAATTAACCTGGCATACTTTAGGTTTTAGGGTAGGGTATGGGAATGCTATGAGGTAATTGTGACGTTGAACTACATATGCTTTATGGAAATATGTTTATGAATATGACATAACTGGAATATGCTTTACGCTAAGTACCCCTTGTATGGTGTCATTAGAAAGCTTAACGAAAATAAGAAAGAAAAACTTGTAGCACCTTAGAGACTAACAAATTTATTTCAGCATAAGCTTTCGTGGGTTAATACCCACTTCATCGGATGCAACTGATGCATCCGATGAAGTGGGTATTAACCCACGAAAGCTTATGCTGAAATAAATTTGTTAGTCTCTAAGGTGCTACAAGTTTTTCTTTCTTATTTTCGTTTTGCTGACACAGACTAACACGGCTACTACACTTAAACCTATCATTAGAAAGCTTGTAATCTACTAAGTGTGTTCATCCTATTTGTTTGCATGTGTTATTTCTATATCTGGATTAAATATAATCTTGTATCACTGATGTAAACATATTAAGTGGAGGCCATTAAGGGTGCTCCAGAAACAATCAGTTGTAAACAGCCTTAGTTACTTGAAGCCTTCCTGTGTACGTGTGGGCCAACCCATGGGGAATGGAGTCTAGGGGTTTTACAGTGACATGTGACCATGTCACTTGATAATGAAATAATCCATCTTAAATCTTTTACTTTTCCATTTAGAAGGAGAGGTGGGGACCCAGAGAGACAAAGACAATGGTGGAGCAGGACAAAAGGGGGTCAGTCATGAGAAAACCCCTAGTTACCACCTGAGGTGTCTGCTGGAACTAACAAGGACTGTACCAGGGGAAGGGATTGGGCCCAGACTAGGAGGGAGTCTAGCCTGTGAAAGAAGCTTATTGGAACATCTCTGAGGGTGAGATATTACCTGTAATCAGTTTCTTAATGTATTAGGCTTAGACTTGCATGTTTTTGCTTTATTTTGGTTTGGTGACTTACTTTATTCTGTCTGTTATTACTTGAAACCACTTAAATCCTATCTTTTTTACTTAATAAAATCACTTTTGTTTATTAATGAACCCAGAATAAGTGATTAATACCTGGGGGAGCAAACAGCTATGCATATCTCTCTATCAATGATATAGAGGGCGAACAATTAATGAGTTTACCCTGTATAAGCTTTATACAGAGTAAAACTGATTTATTTGGGGTTTGGATCCCACTGGGAGCTGGGTGTCTGGATGCTGGAGATAAGTAACCTGCTGAGATGTTTTCAGTTAAAGTCCGCAGCTTTGGGGGCATGGACCAGATCCTGGGTCTGTGTTGCAGCAGGCTAACGTGTCTGGCTCAACAAGGCAGGGTTCTGGAGTCCCAAGTTCGCAGGGAAGACAGGCTCAGAGGTAATTTCAGCACATCAGGTGACAGTCCCAAGGGGATCTCTGTGACCAAACCCATCGCAGTGGCATAGTTGAACAGGATATGTGCACAGCTGATTGGTTTGAGACACTGGTAGTGATTTTGGGTGAGTTTTAAGTGTGGTGGCCAGAGAACAGACAAAGTGGTTACCGGTTTGTTATTTTCTGTTTGCTTATTTCAGGTAAGGGGAATAGGGACAGAAAAGTAAGCAAAATGAGTGAGAGTGAAGCTCAGAAGAAGCTAGAACATAAGAACATAAGAAAGGCCGTACTGGGTCAGACCAAAGGTCCATCCAGCCCAGTATCCTGTCCACCGACAGTGGCCAATGCCAGGTGACCCGGAGTGAGTGGATCCAACAGGTAATGATCAAGTGATCTCTCTCCTGCCATCCATCACCCCCCTCTGACAAACAGAGGCTAAGGACACCATTTCTTACCCATTCTGGCTAATAGCCATTAATGGATTAACCTCCATGAATTTATCCAGTTCTCTTTTAAACCCTGTTATAGTCCTAGCCTTCACAGCCTCCTCAGGAAAGGAGTTCCACAGGTTGACTGTGCGCTGTGTGAAGAAGAACTTCCTTTTATTAGTTTTAAACCTGCTGCCCACTAATTTCATTGGGTGGCCCCTAGTTCTTTTATTATGAGAACAAGTAAATAACTTTTCCTTGTTCACTTCCTCCACACCACTCATAATTTTATATACCTCTAACATATCCCCTCTTAGTCTCCTCTTTTCCAAGCTAAAAAGTCCTAGCCTCTTTAATCTCTCCTCATATGGGACCCGTTCCAGACCCCTAATCATTTGACTTGCCCTTCTCTGAACCTTTTCTAATGCCAGTATACCCTTTTTGAGATGAGGAGACCACAATTGTATGCAATATTCAAGATGTGGGCGCACTATGGATTTGTATAGGGGCAGTAAGATATTCTCCGTCTTATTCTCTATTCCTTTTTTAATTATTCCTAACATCCCGTTTGCTTTTTTTGACTGCCGCTGCACACTGCGTGGACGTCTTTAGAGAACTATCCACGATGACTCCAAGATCTTTTTCCTGATTAGTTGTAGCTAAATTAGCCCCCATCATATTGTATGTATAGTTGGGGTTATTTTTTCCAATGTGCATTACTTTACATTTATCCACATTAAATTTCATTTGCCATTTTATTGCCCAATCATTTAGTTTTGTGAGATCTTTTTGTAGTTCTTCACAGTCTGCTTTGGTCTTAACTATCTTGAGCAGTTTAGTATCATCTGCAAACTTTGCCACCTCACTGTTTACCCCTTCTTCCAAATCATTTATGAATAAGTTGAATAGGATTGGTCCTAGGACTGACCCTTGGGGAACACCACTAGTTACCCCTGATTTAAAGGACAGGTTACAAACCCTAGTTAATAATTCCGCAATTTCACATTTGAGTTCTTTCAGAACTCTTGGGTGAATGCCATCTGGTCCCGGTGACTTGTTACAGTTAAGTTGATCAATTAGTTCCAAAAACTCCTCTACTGACACTTCAATCTGTGACAATTTCTCAGATTTGTCACCTACAAAAGATGGCTCAGGTTGGGGAATCTCCCTAACGTCCTCAGGCTGAAGCAAAGAATTAGTTTAGTTTCTCCGCAATGACTTCATCATCTTTAAGTGTTCCTTTTCTATCTCTATCATCCAGGGGTCCCACTGGTTGTTTAGCAGGCTTCCTGCTTCTGACGTATTTAAAAAATGTTTTGTTATTAGCTTTTGAGTTTTTGGCTAGCTGTTCTTCAAACTCCAATTTGGCTTTTCTTATTACATTTTTACACTTAATTTGGCAGTGTTTATGTTCTTCTCTAGTTACCTCACTAGGATTTGACTTCCACTTTTTAAAAGATGCCTTTTTATCTTTCACTGCTTCTTTTACATGGTTGTTAAGCCACGGTGGCTCTTTTTTAGTTCTTTGACTTTGTTTTTTAATTTGGGGTATACATTTAAGTTGGGCTAGAACTGCATAGGTTGCAGATTGCCCAGAAAGGCTGAACACTGGGCACTGGGAAAGTCCCTGTTAACTGAGAAGCCCCATAGCTGAGTAAATCTCAGTTTCAATGAACTGCAGAGAAGTGTGGCCCAACCTCTGGGTCTGTGCTGGAGCTGACTGAAGTGTCTAAATCAGCAAGACAAGAGTGGAGGGGCACCTGTTCTGGCAGGAGGGTTGTCATCAGTGGTATCCCAGCTCATCGAGTGACAGTCTCAAGGGGAGACAAATGGAAACTGATGTGCAATTTGCCTGGGAAAAGGCTGCCATGGAGGCAGAAGAAGACAGACAAAGGGCTGAACACCAGCAAGCACTGGACGTAAAAGACAAAGAGATTGAAGCACAGAAAGCTGCCCAGGAGAAGGAAAGAGAGAGGCAGCATGCTCAGGAGGAGAAGAAAAGAGAACTGGGTAGCAGATGCCCTGTTCAGAAAAGAGGAATTTTAGGTATACTGCCTTCACCATGGCCAGTGTCCAAGTCTCTGGCAGTAAGTTCAGTATAGGGTGTACTTTTCTGTTTCCTCAGGAACACCCTATAAGAACTGCTCCATTTGCATTAGGAGAGAGATCTTCCAGAGATTTAACAGTTGCTCCTGATATCCAGGCATCCCAATTTTTAACAATGTGGTAGGCGTGTCGGGAAAATGGCACGTCTAGTTTCCACCTTAGGGCTCTGAACCACCGAACGGCATGCTCGGGTGTTAGCCCCATTCTAATTCTGGCCTTTTGTTTAAAAAGTTCATATTCGTTCATGTGTTCTAGCTGTCACCTCTGCTAAGGGTCCACTGAGTTGTGGCCTCAGCTCCACCATATATTGGTCTGTAGGGATGTTGTACCCAAGGCAGGTCCTTTCAACATTTTCTAAGAAGGCCTCTGTATCATCGCCTACCTTGTATGTGGGGAATTTCTTGGAATGGAGAGCGGTACCTGGAGGAGGACTGTTAGGGCTACCTGGTTGACTCAGTTTAGCCCTTTTGAGCTCTAAGTGATTCAGCTCCATCTCCGCTTCTAAAGGCTTCGCCTCCATTTCCGCCTCCAAGCACTTCACCTCTCTCCTCTCCTCCTCCTCCAAGCGTTCCTCCTCTGCTGCCAAGCGCTTCTCCTCCGCTTCCACCTCCAAGCGCTTCATTTGTAGGAAGAAATTCCTGTCTTCCGCAGTTAGAACTCTGTTTGGGTTAAGGGCATCCCTCCATCTTGACACTTGGATTTCAGGTTGGAGGGGGGCTGACCATTCCCTCCGGGGAAATCTCTGGTCCCCCATCCCCTCCCTGCATTTCTGTCATGGAGCAGGATGTCTGGGCTTGATTTGGGTCTGTCTTCTCCGTGGCATGCCGCTTTGCTCTAGGGTTTCGGTGCCCAACTGCAACTTCATCCACAGGGCTGCCCTACTCTAGCCTAGCTATTTCATTGCCATGAAGCTAGAAAAAAAAATAAACTGCTTGTTGGACTCTCTGGCTTTGCAGGCTGATCCCTTGTTGTGCCTGTTCCCCTGCAGGCAGCAAAGAAAAGAAAAGAGAAAAAAAACCTCCCTGGCTTTGCAGGCTGCCAAAAGGAAAAAGGTGTCCTTTTAAAATCCTGAAGTCTGTGCCTCTGTTTCAAAATGATCCCACCGCTCTCCCACCATGTCAAGGCTCATTCCCCACTCTGGCATTTCGAGTGCAGAAGGTGGGGGCCTGCAAGGACTCTAAAAATTAATACTGGCCACTCCGGGCTTGTATTATTCCCAAGGTTACAACTTTCCCCTGACCTTGGATTGGTAGATGCTGCCACAACCCAAGTGCAGAACCCCTTTGAGAGCCCAGGAAGGCAGACCCCAGGAAGGCAGACTTCCTGTGGGGTACCCTCAAGCCCTTTCACCACCACCCCCTCCAGGGAAGAGTTGAGAAAGAAGAAAAAAAAAGGAAATCAGCTGTTGCCACCAACTAATTAAACAACATGTGCACAAACCTCTTAAGACACAAAACTCCAATTCTGTTCTTAAAAAAGGTAAATTTTATTTAAAAAAAAAGAGAAAGAAAATACATCTGGGAACTTAGGCTATTGCTAGATTTTAAAAGAGCAACTACAAGGATTAAGCACCAAGAATAGGTTTCTTGAGGTCCAGTTTAAAGGTTAGAAGCAAAACAAAAGCACCTGGGATTAGCACAGAGAAATCCACAAGCCATAAAGAAATAAAAGGGATAAACCAAATCGCATTGTTAGTTTATTAGTCTTTATTATTTCAGGACCCTACTTCCAGAAGACTGTGGGGAGCTAACAGAAGTCTCCCAAGATTCCCTCAGTATAGCCCATTTATCAGAGCTTATCCGAACTAATCACAGAGACCACAAATTAAACAATTGATTCTTTATTAACTAAGGAATTAGGACTAGAATAGGAAAGAAGGGAATGGGGAGGGAGGATTAATAATACTAAACGATTTTATAGCCCTGCACTCTTTCACACAGGGATTACAAAAGGGTAAATGATGGCTGCTCTATACTGTGTCCAGACGCTGAAGCTGCGGAGACCAGGACTCGATGGATGACTCACCGGACCACGATCACCGCTGGAACAGGACAGGACTACCGTATTGGAGAATGACGGTGAGGAATTCGGTAAGAGGCCTAACTAACTTCCCACCCTAACCGCTTTTGCGACGTCCTGTCTGAGTAAGAGCCCTAGCCACTCGAGGTGGAAACCCCATGGATGGAGGTATGCTTCCCTTAAACCAATAAACCAGATCCTTTCCCACACAATTAGAGTTGAGCTGTTATCTAGGCAGATAACTGGTGTCGGATCTCTTTCCAAGCCACAGCTCTGGAAAAAACCTCCTCTCGTCTCTCCAAGGTAAGAGCAGAGGAAGAACCCCTTCCCACTCTTTCCCAGCCTATATGATCCCTTCCGTTGCCTAGCAACAAGCCACTAGATTTCCCGCTCTCTCCTAAGGGAACAAGAAGGCTGTCTAACATGGCAGACTACTTGTCCTTTACAAACCAAAATGGCGGACAATAAACAAAACCATATTAAACACCATTACCAAGTATCGTGTCATAATTTGATTGGGAACTCACAGCGTCTTCCTAGACATTTCCTGACCTATGGTAAAGAACTTCTTCTCTCACCAGTAGGTGAAAGTTGTTGTTTTCTGCACCCTATCTAAAACCTTAGTAATGAGATCATTAGACTGGTGCACAGTTGCTTCCAACACCTGTCCTATGTGCACCAACTGATCTATTTTTTTACTTAGTTCAGGATGCGTGAACAATTGTTGTAACAGGCTTAAATTCATTCTTAGGTTAATGGGATCTACATGTTGATACAAATTATACAGCAAAGACAAATTCTGGGTCCCCCACATTCTGGAATTAAAATGCATATCACAACCAGACAAAGTAAAAACAAAACATAGACATATGCTATGGATTTGTGGATTTGGAATACTATAGAACTGATTTACTATACATTCAGAACATGTACTTCTAAGACATGCACATCCTGACTTACCTATTATTATTTTGGAAGTATTGACCGGCTGCACCTCAAAATTAAAATGGCATTTACCCTTATTGGATAGACAGATATGAGGGCCAATATATATTTTAGTGGGGGAATAGATAGCCTGCCCTAGGTTGCCATTGGCATGTGTCTAGGTCAACCTGATTATATTCATTACCTTTTAAAGTGACCCAGTGCAGAAGGTCTTGTGGAAGCATTAAAGTGTGCTTAATGTATAACCCTAAAGGAAGAATTGGCCACACCTGGAAAACTTCCCCTTCGTAGACAGTTAAAATTATGTACTGGAGGGTTTGCCGTTGGGAGTCATATGAAAAATGCAGCACCTTCCAGAAGTGCTGGTACTTTTGTTCCCATGCACTTACTTGGGGAAGGAGGACTTGCCTGAGTTCTGGTGCAATTTCTTCTTGATAACCTTCCCTTACAATATTAGCCATTACTGCCTGCAGCCATAGTCATACTTGTGTGCACGAGATAGCCTCAGACACATCTCGTTGGAGCTTTCCCAAGGTTTGTACAACTTGGTCAAAGTCCATTCTCTGAGTGAGGTACCATTCGTGTCGAACAATAACTAAATTTAGATGGACCTTGGATATAGAAGACAGGGCAGTGGACAAAGATTATTTTAGATCAGACAAGCTATGCTCCATGTTGGTTAATTTACTAGCCACTTTACCAGAATTAATAAGCCCCACTATGCCCATACTGATGCTACACTTCTCTTCACCATAAGATGAGATGTTGCAATGGTATTTAACCATGTTCTCCATCCAGTGGTAAGTAAGGAGCACAGCTGGGTACAAGTCGAGGATCATGGGATGTGTTGACACAATAACATTTTTGATAGTGAAACGCGGATGTGACAGTACGGTTTGACATGTTTCTGCTCTTATAACTACTGGGCCAGTTGCACTAACCTTAGGAGGGGGAAGACCTAAACCTGATTTAGTTACACACACTCCATATGGCCCTACTGTGGTCACATGCCCGAATCTGCAGGCATAATATTAAATTTGAACAGACTTACACAATTAAACACATCATTAATACTACGTTTTCCTCTTCCATACTCTGGGACCGGTGCAAACCTTCCAATAGGGTACCACCTCCCTTTACCTGGGTATTTAGTTATTGTCACCAGCTCAAATTTCTTTGGTGTTGTACTAGTTAGGGGAGTTGCAGTAACTAGTTACTGCAGGCTTTGTACATATATTGGGCTGATTACAAACAGGTAAAGATGAAACCTTACAAACCGACCCGAGAAGGAGGGACTGGACTGGAGTATTCAACTTTATAATCCCATTTGATTTACTCACAAACCAGGAAGACGAGATATTTCCAATTATTAAGCCTACTGGAACATGGTCAGGAACGTTTATGACCAAGCACCCACACGACTTTGGTATACTTGACACTTTAACCTTGGTGCAGTTACCAAATAAAGGTTTAACAATTTCCCACATACATTTGTCTTTGGGCTTTTTGATACATCCCGCTGGTCGTGCTGTATAATTTCGGTAGTCCTTTGAGATAGCAGATTGGAATTTACCTGACTTTCCCAACTTTTCCATAAGACAAATTAACACATAGTTCTGTCCCTCTTTCTTAACAATTAGTGACGCCGGTTCATTTATTTCCAGAGGACTTGGGATTGCTACTGGGTCCTCTAGGGCAAAATGTTCCCTGGTGATACAAAAATAATGGTCCCCTTCAAACATGGATAAATTGGAAATGTGGATAAATTGGAAAGAGTCCAACGGAGGGCAACAAAAATGATTAGGGGGCTGGAGCACAAGACTTATGAGGAGAGGCTGAAGGAACTGAGATTGTTTAGCCTGCAGAAGAGAAGAGTGAGGGGGGATTTGATAGCTGCTTTCAACTACCTAAAAGGGGGTTCCAAAGAGGATGGATCTAGACTGTTCTCAGTGGTAGAAGATGACAGAACAAGGAGTAATGGTCTCAAGTTGCAGAGGGGGAGGTTTAGGTTGGATATTAGGAAAAACTTTTTCACTAGTAGGGTGGTGAAGCACTGGAATGGGTTACCTAGGGAGGTGGTGGAGTCTCCTTCCTTGGAGGTTTTTAAGGTCAGGCTTGACAAAGCCCTGGCTGGGATGATCTAGTTGGGGTTGGTCCTGCTTTGAGCAGGGGGTTGGACTAGATGACCTCCTGAGGTCCCTTCCAACCCTGAGATTCTATGATTCTATGATTCTATGAAACATGTCCACATAGGATTCCACTGGAACAAATTCAAAGCAGCTTATACACAGTAAAACCAAGCCGATGGTGGACATGATTACCTGTAACACAGAACAGAACAATTACTACGATGTAGGAGTTATGGCAATTCTTTACCTTTCCATAATTTTTGTTGGCTACCGTAGAACCACTTGGTGTTGGTTCCTCTTTTTATTGGAATTTTAACCTCAAACCCATCCTCAAACCCAGCAGCTGAATTCCAGATGCAGCTGCAGGAGGATCGCTCCTTGGAGAAGCTGAGGGCCCTGGCTGGCCACAGCGGTGCCGGATCCCAGGGGGAGGACTGCCGGGAAAGATTCCTGTGGGAGAAGGGATTCCTGTACCAGGAATGGGCCGATGAAGGGCAGACTGAACCCTGGAAAGCCAGTAGGCAATTGGTGGTCCCCCAGAGGTACCGCTGCAAACTGTTGTACTTGGCCCATGATATCCCCCTTGCGGGGCATCAGGGCATCCGTCGCACCAGGCAGAGGCTCCTGCAGAACTTTTACTGGCCTGGGGTCTCTGAGGCAGTCCAACAGTACTGCAGATCCTGTGACTCCTGCCAGAGGGTGGGGAAGGCCAGGGATAAGGGTAAAGCCCCTCTGAGACCTTTGCCCATCATAGAGGAGCCCATTCCAGAAGGTGGCTGTGGACATAGTGCAGCCCCCTCAGCAGGGTGACCCGGTCAGGGAAGAAATACATTCTGGTGGTGGTAGATTTCGCTACATGCTACCCCAAGGCGGTGGCCTTGTCCTCTATCGAGGCAGACACCATGGCAGATGCGCTGCTGACCATCTTCAGCAGAGTGGGGTTCCCCAAGGAGGTCCTTACAGATCAGGGGTCTAACTTCATGTCAACCCTGCTCCAGAGATTGTGGGAGAAGTGTGGGGTCCGACACACCTGGGCCTTGGCATACCACCCCCAGTCCAACGGGCTGGTGAAGAGGTTCAATAGGACCTTAAATATGATGCTGAAAACCTTTATGGACCAGCACCCGCAGGAATGGGACAAGTACTTACCGCACCTGCTGTTCGCATACAGAGAAGTGCCCCAGGAATCCACAGGGTTTTCCCCGTTCGAGTTGCTCTATGGGAGGAGAGTGAGGGGACCCCTGGACTTGAGGAGGGCCGAGTGGGAGGGGAAGGCCTCTCCCGATGGAGAATCAGTGGTGGAGTATGTACTGACTTACTGGGAAAAGCTCGGGGAGCTCATGGGCTTGGCTAGGGGAAACCTAGCAAGGGCACAGAGGAAGCAGAAGGTCTGGTACGACCGCTCAGTGCCTGCCCGCTCCTATGCCACCGGGGACCAGGCGATGCTCCTCATCCCCGTGAGGAAGAGCAAGCTGCAAGCTGCCTGGGACGGCCCCTTCAAGGTCATCAGACAGGTAAACAAGGTGAACTATGTAGTGGAACTGTCCAACCGGGCTCACAGCCACCGGCCTGGGCTCACTAACCTGGCTGTTCACCTGGTGGAGACGGGAGCCAACCCTCCCATCAGGTGTTCCCCATTCAGGGTCACTGGAAAAACAGCCCAGGACCTGGAGAGAGAGATTGGGGACATGCTGGCTTTAGGGGTGATCCAGCCGTCCTCCAGCTCTTGGGCCTCACCCGCGGTGCTGGTCCCCAAGAAGGACGCGGCGATTCAGTTCTGTGTGGACTATTGGAAGCTCAATGCCATCACTGTGTCTGATGCCTACCCCATGCCTAGGTCCGATGAGATCCTAGACAAGTTGGGGGCCGCCTGGTACCTCACGACCATGGATCTTACCAAGGGCTACTGGCAGGTGGCCTTGGACCCGGAGGCCAGGGCGAAGTCTGCCTTCACCACCCCATAGGGTTCTTCGAGGTCCTGCCTTTCAGCCTCAAGGGGGCACCTGTCTCCTTCCAGCACCTGGTGGATCAGTTGCTCAGGGGGATGGAGGGCTTTGCTCTGGCGTATATTGACGATATCTGTGTCTTTAGCCAGACCTGGGAAGAACACGTGTCCCAGGTGAAGAGGGGGCTGGGTCGCCTCCAGGATGCAGGACTGACCATAAAAGCTGAAAAGTGCAAGGTGGGGATGGCAGAAGTGTCCTACCTGGGCCACAAGGTGGGGGGCGGCCACCTGAAGCCGGAGCCGGCCAAAGTGGATGCTCAATAAACCCTCCTGTTTTACGCTGGCTGAGAGTTGCTCCGGTCTAGAGAACAGGGGGCATCATCCCCTTCGGGGGTGGAGGCCGGGGGTCCAGTGTGCGTGGACTCCCAGAGGGGGCCCACGGCGAGAGACAGGTGTGCTAAGGCTCAGAGAGGTGTGGCTCCAGGAGGTGGAGGGGCTGAACCCCGAGAGAGAGTGGACCCCCGAGAAGGGCTGTTGCACTGAAAGGGGCACCCCCCCCCATGGATCGTACGGGGCCAAGAGTGGGCACGACCTGTGAGTCCATGACACTCCGTGACCCAGGTTTCCGCGCTGTTGTGACCACAGCTAAAGTGCAAGGCGTGATCAGACTCCCAGCAGCTGTGTGTTCTGACCTGGCTGACTGACACCCCGTGAAAGTGGAACCTTGCAGTCAGTGCTGGTTCTTCTTCGAGTGGTGTCCATGTGGGTGGTCCACTGTAGGTGTCGGTGCGCCCCTGCACCGCAGATCGGAGAATTCTCGCAGCAGTACTCGGTTGGGGGATGGGCCCACGCAGGAGCCGTCTCGTGCAGCCGTTGGCAGCCCCTGTAACGCGCGCTCCCCCAACCGTCCCTCAGTTCCTTCTCTACCGCCCTCGGCGGCAGACAGAGCTCCGCGGTTACACGGCGCTTTCTAGCAGGGATACAGAACATGTACCCAGAAGTACGTCAACCTGCACCACCATGGGATCTTAATCTTGTGCTCAAATGTCTCACCAGACCACCCTTCGAGCCTCTAGCAACCTGTTCGCTCCTACATATGTCAATGAAGGTCGCATTCCTAGTGGCAATCACGTCTGCCAGACATCAGCGAAATAGGAGCATTGATGGCTGAACCACCAGACACTGTATTTACCAAAGACAAAACCATGCTACGTCCTCACCCAAAATTCTTACCCAAAGTGGCTACAAATTTTCATATTAACCAAACCATACACTTACCTGCCTTCTATCCCAACCACATAACGACGCCCGAGAAGCAACGTTGCACATGTTAGATGTCCGACGGGCCGTAGCCTTTTACCTGGACAGAACTAAACCATTTCGCAAGTCGCTGAGACTATTCGTCTCTATAACAGAGCACTCCAAGGGCTCTACAATATCGACCCAGAGACTTTCCAAATGGGTCTCTACCTGTATTAAAACTTGCTACCAACTGCAGCACAGAGAACCCCCTGTGGGCATCAGATCCCACTCAACACGAGCCATGGCGACATCAATCGCTTTCTTGAACAATGTTCCCTTAATAGATATTTGTAGAGCTGCAACCTGGACATCGGAGCACACTTTTGCAAAGCATTACGCTATCACCCAAGGCCTTGTCTCAGATTCTATCGTTGGCCTCACAGTGCTCTCGTCACTCACTTATGCATAACTCCGAACCCCTGCCACCCCTGGTGGGGTACTGCTCTACAAGCACCTAGAGTGGAGCTTGTACCCACACGGACACCACTCGAAGAAGAAGAAGTTACTCACCTTGTGCAGTAACGATGGTTCTTCGAGATGTGTGTCCCTGTGGGTGCTCCACTACTCACCCTCCTCTCCTCTACTGCGGAGTTCACACAGCCGAGCTCTGCGGTAGAGAAGGAACAGAGGACGGTTAGGGGGGCGCGCACTACAGGGGCTGCCAACGGCTGCACGAGACGGCTCCTGTGCACGCCCATCCCCCAACCGAGTACTGCTGCGAGAATTCTCCGATCTGCGGTGCAGGGGCGCACCGACACCTACAGTGGACCACCCACAGGGACACACATCTCGAAGAACCATCGTTACTGCACAAGGTGAGTAACTTCTTCTTTCGTCACATCACTGATGTGGGACAGCATTTGGTTTTGACTCGGCTGGCTTTCCCTTTGGCGAGCCCTGTGTCTCCCAGTGCTTTGACAGACAGAGGGGTTTTCAGTGTCAGATCTCTCCGCATGCTGCACTGGTTTTCACGGTCATTTCACTGGCAAAAATCATATTCAGTGTGTTTCTCCTACTTCCTTTTTACTTAGCCTGGAAAGGGCTTTTGGCAAGTGCACCATGTGGAGACGTTACCTGTTTCCAGTGATGAAATCCCTTCTGCAGCTTCAGAGTTACTGAATAAAGCACAGCATCTTCCGCTGGGAAATGAAGCATGGTGACATTGCACGGACCAGTACCTGTGCCACATGAACGTGCTTTGCTGCAAAGGGCGGGTGAGGGAGGGGCTAGCCATAGCAAACACGGTTTGAACATTAAGGTCAGAACATTAAGGCTGTACTAGGCAAGGTCTGTCAGCGTGTCTGCAGGTTTGCTGTGGAAAAATAACGGCCCTTTGAAGCTTTTCTGCCTACCTCTGCGCCCCCCCACCCCTCCGTGGTCTCTGCTCCGCCCCTCCATGGTCTCTGTGCACCCCTGCCCCTCCATGGCTTCTGCGCCCCCTTGCCCTCCCATGGCCTCTGCTGCTTCCTCCCCAGGGATTGCAACCTACAGGCTGGGAAATGCTGCCTCTGCCTTTGTTCCAGCTCACGGGGATCCCCTTGGGAGGAGCTGGGGGATCTGCCTGAGGGGCCTCTGGCTGCAGAGGAAATCCCAGCCCAGGGATGCGGTTTGCCTTCAGCAGAAGAGAGACTTTCGTTCGTTAGTGAGGAGAAATACTGGCACACTCGTTTGAGATGTATACGGAAGCCAGCAGCAGCAGCTGTTAGTGTCTATAGGCAGGCGCGTGGGTCCCCAAAGCGCTCCCCTGATAACAATATGGCTCTGGTTATAATTTCTATGTAACAGGCTGATGCCTCCCTTCTTCCTTTGGTCGTACGAAGCTGGTCCCCGTCCCCTCTGGTTCTCTCTGGCGTTTGGCGAGGTGATTTATCCACCGTTCTGTGCAGGGTTTGACCTGCTCTTTCTGAACGGATCCATCTGTAACTTGCCAATAGCCCCAGCTGTACTGATGCCGCTCTTGCGTTCTCTCTCTTTTATAGCCTCGTGCAGGCTGACGCTCCAGAGCCAAATGTGAAGATTTCCATCATGGACACGCCAGACTGCGATATGTTCGCTCTCCTCCCTTCCTTTCTCGGACAGCTGAGGAGTTTCCATTCTTAACACAACGGTACTGGGCAAATGTGTTGAGATCAACCTCCTAGCCTGCCAGAAGTGTTGTATGAACTGCTAATCACCCCGCGAGAGCAAGGACAACAGCCGCCTGCTTCACAATATTTTTAAAAATAGATTCCTTGTTTTATACGACTGACAGAACTAACCTGAACATTAACTTAGCGACAACAGTCGCCCCTGGTGGTTACACCTGGATTATGGGGGGTGTTGTCACTGTGCCGCAATTGCTCTCAGGCCTTTGGCCATGACCTCTCTCAGGATGGGAACCTCTCCCTCCAGACCAGAGTTGTAGGGCTACAGCCCCCTGCAAAGCGCTGTGCTTATCCCAGCAGCTCTGAGGTTCCATCAGCACCTGCAATTCTGCTCTCTCTGGGGGCCAGTGACCCGCCAGAGCACAATGCATTGATTTAGACCCAGCGCCTTACAGAGAAAGCCGACAATACAACAGTACGTCTGCACCCCTGCCACACTGACCAGGTCCTGTCCATCCCGGGACGGGCATCACGCACAGACTTGTCAGTTCTTTGTGCCAGGGTGAGGCTGCCCCTGAGTCAGATCAAGGTGACTCTTTATACGGTTTTCAGGCCATTGTCTCCTAGGCCTCCTGAGCAAGGTAAAACCATGATGCCATTTCCCAGGAGGTGAGACTTCAAGGGGCTGAGTGTCTGCCTGGCCCCCATTGGGACTTTGCACTGATTACCCCCAGAGGTTCCAGATTTCACAGGAAGCCCACCGGGAAGCCAGGGACACGGATACCTACCCTGCTTACTGCTACCATAGCCTATGAATATCCTGCGTGCCCATAGCGCCTGGCACAGCTCACTGGCATAATGGTGGAAATTTCCAGGCTTCCAGCTGCTGTATTGGCCTGTGCTTAGTCCTTACATGATCGTTGGTGTATTAGTTCATTGTGGTGGCTGTTACTGCACGTGACTCATTCTCTCCCGGTCCCCACAGTGAATTCCTGTAATGGATATTGTTCTCAGTTGGCAGGAGCCTGAGGATTTTGTTTGCTGGCATCGACTTTCTCCCTGCCCCCTCCCCACGACACCCACCCCTTTATTCTAACTGCAACAAAAATAAAAAGCTTTCAGAACTGAGCTGCTGTCAGTGCTCGCTAATAGGAGCACTCCTGGGAGAGAAGCAGCGTGAGAACAGGAGCCTCTGATGCCAACGATTTTATTTAGCTAATAGCCTAGTAAGAAGGAATGACAGGCCGGGGTTCTGTGGAGCCCTCGGTTCTCATTCTGTTTCTAGTACTGACTCACTGTGTGACCTTGGGTGACTCATTAGCATTCTGTGCCTCAGTTTCCCTCGTTGTAGAATATGTATGTATCTCACTGAAGATTTACCCTGGGAACTGCCATAGCGGATCAGACAGCTGTCCAGCATCCTGTCTCTGACAGTGGCCTGCACGAGACGGTGTAAGAGCCCTGCAGAAGGCAGATTATGGTGTAATCTTCCCTATGTAGATCTCATCTTGTTCTCTAATGGAGATTGGCTTAAATCCTTCGTTGCCATTAATTATAACAACTCTGGGATATTGAGAATAGCCTTATAAATGGCCAATCCCTTTTTGAATCTTGTTAAGTTTTTGGCCTCAATGGCTTCCTGTGGCAATGAGTTCCACAGCTCCATTACATGTGTAAAAAAGTATTTCCTTTTATTGGTGTGGAATTTTCAGCTTTTTAATTTGATTGAACGTCCCCTTGTTCTGGTGCTATGAGACGGGGAACACCACCTTTAACTCTTGTACCGATTTGTATCATGTCCCCTCATTCCTAAGGTAATAAACCCAGTCTGTTCAGTCTCTGTTCATCTGAGAGTTGTTCCAGGCTTTTGATCATTCTTGTTGCTTGTCTCTGAGCCCCCTTCCAGTCCTGAAATATCCTTTTTGAGGTGGGGCTGTGCTGCACACCGCTTTCCAGGGGAGTTTGCCCCACTGATTTATATAAAAGCATTACAATATGTTAGATATCGTTCTCCATCTCATTCCTTATGCATCCTAACATCATGTTAGCTTTGAGCACAGCCGTCCAATGGAGACCTCTGCTCACTGAACTGTCTACAGTGATGTCGAGGTCTCTTTCCTGGATCGATACAGCTCATTTAGAACCCTGTCAGGTGTAAGGGTAGTTTACATTTTTCTCTTCATGAGCGTTGAGACTCCTTAGTGCAGCAATCTGGTGGGAGTGTCTGTATAGCTTGAAGGCGTCAGGGAAGATGTCTCGGCACTTCATGGACTATAAATGACACCCCCGGAGTAGTAAAACCTGGTGGTTGTGATTCCCGAGACAACACACTTGGTCAGACCTGAGACTTGTGCCTGCCAGCTGAGCCCATCACCCGTCACCATCCACCCCAGAGCCCGAACTGGGGACAAAAGCCTTGTGGCACAGGCTAGAGAGGGAGTTTTCACGCAGCTGTACGCACGCGGTGCTTGCAGGCATTTAAGAAATGTGCCTAGCTGAAGCTTTTATGCTGCTAAGCCCTAAAACATTAGCATTGAAACTGCTGACATTGGCCACCTGTCTTTTAGAGGAGCACATGCCAGCCAGCCGAGGTTAGCAGCCAGAGAAGGTGATTATGTATCTCTTGGGGGACGACTGAATACCATCAACTAAACTAAAAAGCCCTTCAAAATCAAAACCACGGCCAAGGCTTTTAATCATTTATAAACATGATGCTGGACTTGGAGAAAAACATTCCCTGAAAACCCATGTTTGCAAAAGATAAGGAATGTTTCTATTAAAGGGACCAGTGAATCCCTATTCAAACAAAACCGAAAGGTTACGGACTCATTTAGGCTGGTGTACATAATACACACACACTGAACTGCGACACAGACTTAAACTGATGACAAACTGCTGAATGGCAAAGATAAGGATTTGTTAGTTTACTAGTTTATAATTATGGACAGTGCATGAGTTTGGCAGGGGTAATACTTATGCCAGCGTCTTGGCCTAGCTTTTGCCTGACAAGAGTGTTGTCTCGCCGATCTCTTTCTTTTATGCAGGCTTGTTTAGACAACGCGTACAGCTCACAGGACAAAGGTGACTTTGTTATTGGGGGGCAGGACTGAGATAAGAGGAAGTTAATCAGTATAATAAAATACACAAAATGTTATGCTAAAAGTCCCTGTGTTGGGAAAAGGAGGGATAAGGTGACATGAAGACATAATGACATGGAAATAGTGTAGTCAGCACAAGTTGTGCACATTGAAGCGTGCGCGTGTGTATTGTATGGATTACATGAGATACAATGCTTAATGCTGATTGGAGGAAAGCTAATGAATATGTGACGTGAAAAGGTATAAGAAACCAAGGAAATAAGGGCCCAAGTCAGAGAAATACCAGACCAGAAACTGACGAAACGAGACCGTTGGAGCAGAGACTGATACAACCACGGAGTGCAGGAGAGCTCCCCGTACCCAGAGTTTGGTACCTTGGGTCCCTACTTGTTCCACCGTATCTGCTTATTCTCTATCATAAAGAGATGCTCAGAAGCTTGTCCCATCCACCAACAGACGGTGGTCCAATAAAAGATATTACCCCACCTCTCTTAAAAAGATAATGACACCTAATTCTTTACTCACTATAAACAAGTATCAGAGGGGTAGCCGTGTTAGTCTGGATCTGTAGAAGCGACAAAGGGTCCTGTGGCACCTTATAGACTAACAGACATATTGGAGCATAAGCTTTCGTGGGTGAATCCCCACTTCTTCGGATGCCACTGCTTTTCCACTGCTTGCATCCTAAGAAGTGGGTATTCACCCATGAAAGCTTATGCTCCAATACCTCTGTTAGTCTATAAGGTGCCACAGGACCCTTTGTCGCTTTCACTATAAACCGTGAAGTTATGGGTGAGGATAAAATGGACACACCAACTCAAAGCAGCAGCAGACCCGGCAAAAACAACAGATGCAAAACCTACTGCCTTGCCTGGCTTTTTCTTCTGAGCTAATATTAGGGATATTTCATATGACGCCTCTACCATTGAGTTCAATTTCTCAGGTTTTTTTACTTTAAAACCACTGCCGTGGTGGAGTCTTCCTTTTTAATATGCAATCAGATTGCAAAGCAGATCCGATGGGGGTATTTTGGGTTAATTGCGACATGGCTTTGTGTAAAATACTGCTCTAAATTGGACTTTTCCCACCCAGTTTTAGCATTACATGCCAAACAGACAGTTTGGAATCTTTCTCTTGCCCTTCTCTAAACAAGAACTGGGTTTCCCAACTCCTGTTAAATTCGCTCTTTGCGATATCATCTTCATATTTTTGTTTTGATGTGCTGGGCCTACTCGAGGACGTTTTGATGATGATGATGAAGATGGATGATGATAATACACCAACGATGAAAAAGTTCATTCGCGTCTGAAGTAGCTCGCAGCGTCAGTAGAAAATATGCGGCGGGTGAGGCTCTGGCTGGGCTCTGCTGCAGCTCCTTGTCCCTCCTTGTCTTCTTTTTGTTGCCACCTTTAAGTCTGTCACTGAGTGATTAGAGAGGTTGAAATGAAACTTAAAGGTGGCAATTTTGCAACAGAAAAACTTCAAAAACTGACTTCAACGAGAAGCTGTTGAACTTGAATTGATATGCAAACTAGATACCATCAACTCAGGGTTGAACAGAGACTGGGAATGGCTTGGCCATTACGTTAATTGAATCTATTTCCCTTAAATGAACTATCCTCACTCACACCTTTGTGTCAACTCTCCACAATGGGCCATCTTGATTATCACTTCAAAAGCCTTTTTTCCCTGCTGATATAGTTCCTCTTAATTAATTAGCCTCTTACAGTTGGTATAGGCACTTCCACCTTATCATGTTTCTCTGAATGTATAAATATCTGCTCACTGTATGTCCCATTCCATGCGTCTGATGAAGTGGGTTCTAACCCACGAAAGCTTAGGCTGAAATCAATGTGTTAGTCTCTATGGTGCCACAGGGACTCCTGTTCTTTTAGATTAGTAGCCATGTCAGCAGTACCGTGTGAAAGTGTGTTTAGAAAGCAGGATTGCAGCCAGCTGTGCTGCTGCTTTTTCTCCTAGCCTCATTGCTCACCTGTTCTGTGCAGTGGCATGTAGTAGTTCCTCGCCTGTGTTATGTGGTTGATGAGCTTTGGCAATTTACAGAGAAGCAAGGGAAGGAGCCTTGCATGTTAACAGTGCTATACTCGTCAATGATCTTTTTTGTTCGGTTAGCTCATTCAGCTTCCTCTGAAAAAAGTCAATGGGTTAGGTGCTAAGGGAGGTGCCTTGTTTCCAGATGCTGCCAGAACTTCACCACTTACAACACATGAGGCTATGGCACATTGCTGGACCTACTTCATTTAAATCCCAGATTTAAATACACGTGATATTGTCGGCTGTTGTGTTTCACTGGAATCTTCCCTGCTGGCATCACTTCATCTGGTGGGGTATGGTTCTCTCCCTTTGTCACAGAGTGGCCAGTTCTGAACTAATCTGTTCTCACTGTACACACTGCTGATCATTTTCTCTTGCAGTTTATAATGTGTGTGATTGTTCAGGGGAAAGCGGAAGTCTGACGTGTAACAGTTCCTAAGGAACACTACTACACAAGCTAAACAAAAGTTATTTGCAGTCAGAACCTGCTTTCCCCATGAGAGAGAAATTGACAATGATATTGTTCTCTGGAAGCTGAAAAATTTGCACTAGCGGCGAAGTCCTTGAAATGGGCAACGTTGTTCTAACAACCGTTGGTTTTTTTGGTATCACCAAATCTTTAACATCCCCCCCCCCCCCGCAAAAAAAACCCCTGATAGCCAAGACAGGCAACTGGCACCTCCCCTGGCACATACCTGTACCTCCCCTGGCACATACCTGTACCTCCCCTGGCACATACCTGTACCTCTCCTGGCACATACCTGTACCTCCCCAGGGAGGCGCACCGCAGACTTTGAGAACCTCTGGATTAGAGCAATGGATTTTTAAACGACTGTTTTCTGGAGCACAGGTGTTTGCACCCATGTCAGCAGAGTGGAGGAGGCAGCTAATCGGGGAACCAATAGGGTGGGTGCAGACACTGCCTTGGGCCCAGCTCCCAGGAGGAGATGGGGCTTGTGCTGGAGGGCAGCCCTCTTTGTGTGTCAGGTAATAAGACAGCCACTTGAGTTGGCATTGGGGGTTTACACTGGCTCTGAAGACCCCGGAATGGTGAGATTACTGGTGCAGGAGACTTGACGAACGTCTCTAAGTATGTTTGCGCCAAGTTCATCGCTGGAGGAATAAAAGCAGCATTCGGTATGCGCAACACCTGGCCAAATGAAGGCGAGTCTGTAGAACAGCTGCTCCACCACCTGCTGCTGTCGCACAAGGCGTCGCCGTGGTGACTGAGGGGGTTGTGCCATGCCCCTGCGGTGGTCACTTCTTGCCTTTCTGGGGGTGAACTGAACGTCAGGCTGTCGTTTTAACTCCTGTCCTGAAGGATTGGTACATAGGCAAGGCCCTTTGGTCTCAGTCTGTATTTTGTTTAAAATTTCCCAGGAATTCATCTGTGTTTATTACCAAAAAATGTAAATGGGGAAAATCGGTGCAAAAAGAGAACATCACAGATTGCTGGGGAAATATTGGGCTTACTATTGGGGGATGGGAGGACAGGGGAAAATAGCAACTGTAGTAAGAGGAGGCCCTGAAACATAAACTCTTGTATCAGAGGCCTAGTCTGAGGCCTGAAGCCTGAACCAAAGTACTTCTAGGCATTGCTAAGCAAAAGCTGGGCTGTGAGCCAGAGGCAGGTCCCACTCACAGAAGTTGGCAAGAAAAGGTTGTTAGAAGCACGTGCATACACACGCATAAGGGCTAACGAGAGGAACCTGTGCCAAGGCGGCATCAGAACACTCCGCAGACACAGCAAGGAACGGGCAGGTGCATCTTAAAGACAGGGTCCAAAGGACAGCACGATGGATAGATTCGTTTGAACTATGATGAGTAATCTGTCCTGAACGGTATAAAAGTAGGTCCCGGAGCGCACATCTTTGTCCAGCCTAGGGGACAGTGGAAAGTCCTGCCACTGACTGAGCTGTGTCCATGGCCAGAAAGCACAAATTCGTAGTATGCCCTGTAGAGTCTATAGGGAACTATTACTGTGCTTCATTTGACAATAAACCTGGCTCTGGTTCCTTCGTATCTTACTAGAGTCTGTGGCCTTTGGGGGTCTCTCGGGGTCTGCTGTGTTAGCTATCTGCACAGAGCTTTGCCCCCACTGCTTCCCTTGGAGGCTGTTCCAGAACTTCACTCCTCTGATGGTTAGAAACCTTCGTCTAATTTCAAGTCTAAACTTCCTGATGGCCAGTTTATATCCATTTGCTCTTGTGTCCACATTGGTACTGAGCTGAAATAATTCCTCTCCCTCCCTGGTATTTATCCCTCTGATATATTTAAAGAGAGCAATCATATCTCCCCTCAGCCTTCTTTTGGTTAAGGTAAACAAACCAAGCTCCTTGAGTCTCCTTTCATACGACAGGTTTTCCATTCCTCGGATCATCCTAGTGGCCCTTCTTTGTACCTGTTCCAGTTTGAATTCATCCTTCTTAAATATGGGAGACCAGGTGTCTGGCTGGTGAGTCTTGCCCACATGCTCGGGGTTCTGCCGATCGCCATATTTGGGGTCGGGAAGGCATTTTCCTCCAGGGTAGATTGGCAGAGGCCCTGGAGGTTTTTCGCCTTCCTCTGCAGCATGGGGCACGGGTCACTTACTGGAGGATTCTCTGCATCTTGACGTCTTTAAACCATGATTTGGGGACTTCAATAGCTGAGACATAGGTGAGAGGATTATTGCAGGAGTGGGTGGGTGAGATTCTGTGGCCTGCTGTGACGAACTAGGACTGTTGTTAATGTTTTCCCTGAGTACTGTGTGGGTGCCTCGGTTTCCCCTATGCAGTGCTTGAGTTTCTAGGTGGTGGAACAAGGATGCATGAGTGTTACAGAGGGGCCTGGACACAGAGAAGGGCTGACACTCGGTCTAGCAACCGATGGCCCCGGGCTCTCCCCTGCAAAGGTGAGAGCTGAAGGTGTTCGAACAAAGGGATCAGGTGACCTCCTGGCCCAGGAAGCAGACAAAGGGGGAAGAGGGGCTGGAGAGTTTCAGTTTGGAGCTGGCTTGGGAAGAGGAGGGGAGGGGGGGCAGACAGGGTCTGGCCTCCCTGCCCCATTTGGAGCTGTGGGGCGAAATGCAGGGAGCCCCCAAGCTGGGGTCTAAGCTCCCTGCCCCCTGGAAGGACCCGACTGAGGGGTCCTGGATGTACTGACAAGCTCTGGTTGGACTGTGTTCCTGGTATCTCTAATAAACCTTCTGTTCTACTGGCTGGCTGACACTCCCAGTGACTCCGGGGAAGAGGGGTGCAGGGCCGGACTCCCCTATACTCCGTGACACCTGCATTGTGCAGGAGGTCAGACTAGATGATCATAATGGTCCCTCCTGACCTTAAAGTCTCTGAGTCTATGAGCTGGGGCAGCACACAGAGGGAACACGCACGCAGCCGACTGTTATCATCATCGAACAAGAGCGGAGCACCACACCGGTAGCTACCGACAACAGCAACAAATAGAGAAAAGTAAGAGTAAGAGAAAGTAAAAGCCGTGGGATGCTGTGGTTTATTTCATGAACCATATTTAGCTGCATAATAGATAGAGCCACTAGATGGTGCCCAAGCCTAGTGGAGCCCCAGATCCTGTAACAAACAGAACATAAATTGAACTCAGAACACTGTACGCCACCTCTGGGGTTGTGAACCCATTGTCTCTAATCCCCATTAATCAACAGTTGACCGTGGGTGACTTACACTTCCTATAAAAGGCTTCAGGATACATTCTGCAAGTCCAGCGTAACAGAGGCTCACAACAGTTTTTCCAAGGCTCGTTCTCCGGCAGTCTTGGCTGAAGCTGAATTTAGGAAATATTCTCTCCACGCCGGCTGGGACGCTGGGGATGTGACAAGCAGCACAGCTCAGTGCGGCGGATTTTCCACATTCGGAGGGAGTGATGTCGCTGTTGTCTGGAGAAGGCATTGCCATGTACGCATGGGATTCTCTTGCCAGTTTAGCCCTTTCTACCTCAGGAGCCACAAAGGGGGAATTACACAGAAATAAATCCTTCTCTCTCTCAGTAGAGACCACACCTTTCTGACTGGGGTCAAACAGCACAGTGACTTCCAGAACGATGGCTTGCTCTTAAATGCTGATGCGGACATATTCTGAGTGACATTAGCGTCCCACTTCCTGACAGCGTGGAAAGCGTTTGTGAGGGGATCCTGCCGGCTAACTGGGAAAATGGACACGAAAAGAGGGTTTTTTCCTGCAGTGTCCGCAGAAGTGCTTTTGTGACTAAGTTCTACACAGACAAGGTGGATGAGGGACTCTCTTTTATGGGATCAGCTCCTGCCGGTGAGAGAGACAAGCTTTCCAGCCACACGGTGCTCTTTCTCGGGTCTGGGAAACGTGCTCCCAGCATCACAGCGAAAGGCAAGGTGGCGTAGAACACATGGTTTAGCAGAGGTAACTAGCACATATTGTAAGAGGCCATTCAGGGTAGAGCGGCCTGTTAATACCTCTGCACTCATAGGACAAAAAGGGGGGGTTGTGGGTTACAGATTGCTGTAAGAAGCCATAAAGCCAGGGTCTCTGTTCAGTGCGTGATTTTTAGGCTGCCTACATTACAGCCTCTGTCGGGAAAACGTATGTCCCTCGGCGCTGTATGTATAGACGAGGGCAGAATGATGAATTTAAGCAATGTCTTCACCCTCTCACGGCCTTTCTGGCACCAGCTCTCCAGCTGGGCCTCTAAAAGTTCCCCTCTGGGGTATATCAAAGTCCAGGCCACTTTCCCAGTGGCTGGTGGGGACGACGACCAGGGCCCGCCCTCTATTCCGGGGAGAGTCCCCAGCCCAGGGACCTTCTAGATAGCCGCCGTCCGCCCTGCTGCTAAAATTCCCTGGGCCACTTCCCTGTGGCTCCAGCACAGTTTTCAGCCATATCTCAGGGCCTTGCCCTGGTGGAGTCCCAGCAGCCAGCCCAGAGCTCCTTCTTGCTCTCCCTGGCCTCTGGCAGCACTGCCCTGTCCGAGGCCTGCAGCTCCTTCAGCCAGCCACCCACCAGCCACGCTCCTCCAGGGCCATCCTGATTAGCACTACACAAGGTTTCTTTTTTCTCCTGCTGATAATAGCTCATCTTAATGAATTAGACTCTACACTTAGAGTTGGTATGGCAACTTCCACCTTTTCATGTTCTCTGTATATCTATCTACCTACCTACCTACCTATCTATCCCCATCCACCCCCTCTATCTATCTATCCCCATCCACCCCCTCTATCTATCTATCTACCTACCTATCTATCCCCATCCACCCCCTCTATCTATCTATCCCCATCCACCCCCTCTATCTATCTACCTACCTATCTATCTATCCCCATCCACCCCCTCTATCTACCTACCTACCTATCTATCCCCATCCACCCCCTCTATCTATCTATCTTCTATCCCCATCCACCCCCTCTATCTATCTACCTACCTATCTATCTATCCCCATCCACCCCCTCTATCTATCTACCTATCTATCCCCATCCACCCCCTCTATCTATCTATCTACCTACCTATCTATCTATCCCCATCCACCCCCTCTATCTATCTATCTACCTACCTATCTATCTATCCCCATCCACCCCCTCTATCTATCTATCTATCTTCTATCCCCATCCACCCCCTCTATCTATCTTCTATCCCCATCCACCCCCTCTATCTATCTACCTATCTATCCCCATCCACCCCCTCTATCTATCTACCTACCTATCTATCTATCCCCATCCACCCCCTCTATCTATCTATCTATCCCCATCCACCCCCTCTATCTATCTACCTACCTATCTATCTATCCCCATCCACCCCCTCTATCTATCTACCTACCTATCTATCTATCCCCATCCACCCCCTCTATCTATCTACCTATCTATCCCCATCCACCCCCTCTATCTATCTATCTACCTACCTATCTATCTATCCCCATCCACCCCCTCTATCTATCTATCTATCTATCCCCATCCACCCCCTCTATCTATCTACCTACCTATCTATCTATCCCCATCCACCCCCTCTATCTATCTTCTATCCCCATCCACCCCCTCTATCTATCTACCTACCTATCTATCCCCATCCACCCCCTCTATCTATCTATCTTCTATCCCCATCCACCCCCTCTATCTATCTATCTATCTATCTATCCCCATCCACCCCCTCTATCTATCTATCTTCTATCCCCATCCACCCCCTCTATCTATCTACCTATCTACCTATCTATCTATCCCCATCCACCCCCTCTATCTATCTTCTATCCCCATCCACCCCCTCTATCTATCTACCTACCTATCTATCTATCCCCATCCACCCCCTCTATCTATCTATCTTCTATCCCCATCCACCCCCTCTATCTATCTATCTATCTACCTACCTATCTATCTATCCCCATCCACCCCCTCTATCTATCTATCTTCTATCCCCATCCACCCCCTCTATCTATCTAATCTATCTATCTTCCTACTGTATGTTCCATTCCATGCATCCGATGAAGTGGGCTGTAGCCCACGAAAGCTTATGCCCAAATAAATGTGCTAGTCTCTAAGGTGCCACAAGTATTCCTTGCTCTTTTTGATCTCACTCTGGCCCTGCACCCCTTCTTATACTAGCCTGCTGGGCCCTGATTGGCTGCTTGCCACACAGCCACTCTAGGCAGCTTGGAGAACCTTTCCTAACAGTTCCCAACATTCTGTTCGCTTTTTTGACAGCGGCTGCCCATTGGGTGGATGTTTTCAGAGAACTATCCACGACTCCACGATCTCTTTGGTGAGTGGTAACCGCTCATCTAGGGCCCATCACTGTGTGTGGATAGTTGGGATGATGTGTCCTGGGTTCGGATGGAATGGAGGGCACTGAATTCAGTGTCCCCAGGGAGGGAGGGGGATTGGTGCCTCCTCGGCGTGTGATCTCAGTGCCGTGTGGCTGGCCCACTGACCGTGTCAACGTGTAACAAAGACAGACCCCACCGGAGCCACAATCTGCCCTGGACGAGCCTTCACAGTCAGTTTGATTTCCTCTCTCCGTTCGTCTTTGGTCTGTTCTTGATCCCGTGGCGTGGCAGCTTGCGACATCGCTGGACACCACCTTCCCCTGGAGGTAGGTCTGGTATCTATGGCACAGCCATACTAGTCTATCTTCTGTGCCCCGGTTCTCCCCCTCCGTGGTGCCCCCAGGTCCCGGCCTGTGCCCCCATGCTGTGCCAGCTGTCTTCCTCCCACCATGCACAAAGCTGGTGCCGGTACACCCACACATTTCCCCTCCCTGTACTCTGGGCCTATCATGCACAGCCCTGGCTGCCCGTGAGGAGTGTGCCGCCCAGAAAAGGACCACGCAGCTATCAGTTGCAAGCGCTTTATTTCCCCCCACCACCAAGCCCCTCCAAAACGTAGAGCGTGGTGGGCAAGTTGAAGAACATACAGGAAATGAAAAGAGGGGGATGATTTGCTGTCTGGCTGCTGCTGGCGGCACACACGCGAATTGCTGAAGTGCAGGGTGAGCGGAGTCTCGAGTGAGGACAAGTCAGGTTGGAGCTGCCCCTTCTCTGCAGGAAGCGTGAATCTGGAAACGGCGCAACAGCGTCTCCAGGCCCCTTAGAACTTCGGCCCCTTCCTGCAGTCGGCCGGGCTCGCAGAGAAAAGCAGGAGAAAGCAATGCCGGGAGTTAGGAAATCTGCGCACAGGAGGCAGCAAAGACTCAGTAAGCAGGGAATCGGAACAAGAAATCCTGCTGCCGTTTTCAGAAATGCGGATGTGAGGCAGAGCGCTCGCCGTGTCACAAACTGTACTCAGCATGGGTGTGACAGTTTTCAAGAGGTAATAAATCCGGTCAATGCACTCGAGGTTTTACCGTAATATTTTTGCTGTCAGGTGGGGGATTCCCGGGGCTGAGTCACATGCCTCTCCATAAACACCACCCCTTCTAGGGGGTCAGAATTAAACCCCTGGAACAAGTACCAGGCTTGACACAGGAACAACACATCCATCTAACTGAGGCAAGGCGAGGAGTAAAGCCGGGTTGGGCTGCCTAGCTGGGGTAACACAGTGTGCAGAGTAGTCCTCGGGCGGGATCCCTCACGGGCTAGGCAGACTGCCCTGCTCTGCAGAAGCGACAAAGGGTCCTGTGGCACCTTATAGACTAACAGAGGTATTGAAGCATAAGCTTTCGTGGGTGAATAACCACTTCTTCGGATGCAAGCAGTGGAAATGTCCAGGGGCAGATATAAATGTGCAGGGAAGATTCAGGCTAGCGATAATGAGGTCTGGTACAGCACACAGCCTCCCATGCCTAGCTACACACACCCAGGCTGCGTCCTGCGACAATGCAACCCCGTTGGGTCAGTCCAGCCAATCCGTGCACTTGGCCACTGCTGTGTGTTGTGAGCGCCCAAGGGTGGGGCCTGGGCTCGGGTGCCCGCCAGCTCCATGCCGTGGCTGCGTGGGTCACTGGCGGCGTGACAAAGAACCAGATGGACTATGTAATGATACAGGGATGGTGACTGAGTGGCCTGTGGACAAAGACTTTCCCGGGTGAAGACTTCGGGCAGCCCATCAGCTGCTAGCCTGGAACACAGAGTTCACGTTGAAGGGGTTTGGCAGGGCTGCTGCACCCGGGGGTGTCAGAATCACCGAGAGCGCCCCGGCTTTTGGCCCTGTCTCGGGAAAGGAGAACGACCCCAGTGAACTTTGGGGTCACATGAAACCTGGCATGATTGAAGCCACCAAGCAACCCTCCCCTCTGAAAGCAGGTGTGTGTGGGGGGGAGGGGGCTCATGAAAAGTGGATCCTGGTTCCTTGGACCGGACAGTGGGTGAGAAACGCCTGGTTAGGACAGGAACCGGTTCCCACCGGCGGCTCTGCGCGGCCTGGTTTGTTCTTCTCTTACCCGGAACCAGGCGTTTCCAGATCCGCTGACTAGCTTCTGTTGGACTCGTTACCTCGGGCTCTGGCAGAGACGTCCGCTTGGTTTTCCTGTGACCCTGCCGCTGATCCCGGTGACCGGGGGGCACTGCTTCCCCGAGGCGTGGAGCTGTGCACGGCGGGCGAGGGGCTGGGCACTGCTGTGAGAAACGAGTGTGCAAACCGCTAGCCTGGAGGGGGTGTGAGCGGGGCTCCCAGACCGGAGAGCCGAACGGGCACCGGGGCAGCGTTTCCCTGCCCCCCACCCGGACACCCCGGTGCCCCAAGCTGTGTCAGCCGCCCCAAGCATGCAGGGGCAGTGCAGGGCGCCAGGCAGGATCTAGGGCTAATAGCCACGGGGCCTTGGATGCCAGCCCTGCTGTGCCCCCCCGCCCCCCATGCTGCGGCTGAGGCTCTGAGCCCTCCCCCCGGGAAATCCCCTCGGCGGCTGCCCCCCGCGGGGCTCCCCAAGCCCCGGGGCCGCCGCCGCCCCCACCCAGACGCGGGCACCTCCCGGCAGCCAGGGCCGCTCCGGGCGTCAGCGGCGCCTGTCACCGAGGCATCGGGGCGGCTGATGCGGGGCGGGGTGTCCCGCTCCTCGGCCCAGGCGCTGCCCCGGGCGGGGCAGGGCGGGGGCGGACCCGGAAGCCGCCGCAGGTGCTGGGCCCGGCCGGATGGAGGCGGCGGCCCCGGCCCGGTACCAGGCCCGGTACCAGCGGCTGGGGGGCAGCGACAGCGACGGGGAGGAGGTGGAGCTGCGGAGCGGCCCGGGCCGGTGAGTGCGGAGCGGAGCGGAGCAGAGACCAGCCCCGCCCGCAGACCCCCCGCAGGTGCCGCCTGCCCCCCCCCAACTCTGTCCAGCCCCCGCGTGGCCCCATAAGCTCCCACGGGTGCCCCCCGCAGTTCCCGGAGCTGCCCCCTGGCTCCCCCCCAGCCACGTGCCAGCTGCCGTGGGGGGCTGCGCCCTGCCTGGCCCTACGGGCCGCCCCGCACAGGGCCGGGTACCTGCTGGGGGGCCAGGCTGGCCGGGCAGGGCGCCCCCGTTTGCAGGTCAGAGATCGGCTCCCGAGCCGGGTCCAGGCCACACGTCCCGCCTGGGCAGCTGTGGGGGGCAGGGACGGCCCCCCTTGGCCACGGCAAGGAGGGTTGTGGGGAGCAGGGGGGGCAGCGCCAGCATTAACGGGGCGGGGGTTGCTGCCACCCCAGCACTCGGCCAGTTACCACTTGCCAAAGTGAAGGGGACACCAGTGGGCACAGCCTGTGCCAGGCCGACCCACCCCAGGCCCCCCTGGCCCACCCCCCGCCAGGCCCCTCCGCCCTGCCCACCCCCCGCCAGGCCCCTCCGCCCTGCCCCCTGGGCCAGGCCCCTGGCTTGCCTGCGTTGCCCCTCTGGGGCCCACAGGCTCCTTGGACCCCCATGGGGCCGGGGCTCCCCTCCAGCACAGGGACTTTGGCCCAGGCTGTGCTGCTGGCGTCAGACACGGGTGGACCCCGGGAGCTGCCCTGGGGCTCGCGGGCCCCGGGAGACGCAGCCTGGCTCCGTGGCGCGAGCCGCGTTTTCAACCAAACATTAACCCCCGATCCGGGATGGCGCTGGAGCCACCGGGGGAAGGGGCTGCGCCCCTGCGAGCTGGGGGCCAAGGGGGCCAGCTCCCCCTGCCCAGGGACGGGCGACACAGACAAGGCTGGGGGAGCTGACCGCTCGGCCGCTGGCAGGGCTCAGTGCTGGGCACCTGACCTGGGGCTGGCCCGGCTGCACGGACCCACAGACTGCAGGCTCTGCGGGCCCCCAGCGAGAGCCGGGAGCTAGTGCCCTTGGGGAGAGCAGCCCCGGCCTGGCCTGGGGAGAGGTGGCTGGGAGCTCGGCAGCCAGAGCCTGCCTGAAACCCCGTCCCTCGGCCAGCGTGGGCAGTGCCCGCCAGTGCCCCTGGGCCGCAGGGTCCCTGGGCTGGGCCGAGTCAGGTCCCTGATCCCGCAATGGACCCATGTGGGCCCAGAGCGCGGGCACAAGGGTCACCCGACTGCAGGGCCAGGCCCTCGGTGGCTTGTGGGGCCTGCTAGCCCCAGCGCTGGGGATGAGCAGGGCTGGCCGGGGGCTGCCCAGAGTACGGGAGGGGGCGAGCTAGGCGGGGCCGGCAGCCACCCTGCAGCCTCCCTCTGCCTGCTGGCATCAGGGCGTCATTCTCAACATCCTTCCCTTCGCCCTTAACTCTCGCCCGCCGCGGGCGCGTCTCCCAGTGTCTGAGTGTCGGGCGTCACCCACCTGCTGCCCTCCGTGCCGGGCGCCAAGGCCGTGGTGTGCGGGGGTGTCGCATCTGAGGCCGCAGGGCTTGTGAAGAGCAGCGAGCCCTTTGCCAGCTGGCACCCAGGGGCCCGGGTGGCAGGCGGAAGCTACGGGGCTTTGCCTGAGGCTGGGCCCTGCTGGGCAGGGGCCGGACGGGCAGCCCGAGGGAGCTGCAGGGGGAAGGGGCTGCCCCAGCGAGGAGCCGGCCGTGCTGCTGGGAGCTTCCCCCCAATGGCAGGGAAGGGGGACGTGGAACTCACACACCCCGGGCCCCGTTAGGATCAGGCCTCAGGGGAGGGGCCTAGCCAGTGGGGGATGGGGCCATTGGCTCAGCGGGCCCCTCCCTGGGCCTGGATTCTGGGCGCGTGGCTGCCTGGCCTGCTGCCCCATTGCCAGGCCCGGGGGCAGTCGCAGCCCCCAGCTCCCCCCTTCCCAGACTGCACCGGGCGTGAGCCCAGAGCGGGGCACCTGCGTGGGTCCGGGCCCGGCTGGGTGCAGAGCGAGTGGCCTGCTCCAGCCCCTGCCCCACCCCTTGTCTCTTCCCCCCTGCCCCTCTTGGCACCGGGCGCCCCCTCCCGCTGAGCCCCTCTGAGCTCCGTCAGCCCCGGCCTCGGCTGCGCTCAGCTCCTCGGGCGGGCCCAGACCCCAGTGGGCCGGTGAATGTGGCTGTAATCCTATTACGGGAGCTGAATGCGGCCTCACTAATCCCATTAGCAGCAGCAAATCCCCCCCCCCCCCCCCCGCCCTTCCTTCCAGCCCTCCGGGGGCTGGGATCAGGCTGGCGGCTTTGCTGGTTACGTGGGGAGCTGGCTGCAGGGAGCCCTGGGGAGCTGGGTGCCGGCAGCGGTGCCCTGGCCCGGTGTCCCCCAGCACTAGTGATGTGTCGGGAGGGGCTGGGGTCCCTGGGCCGTTCCAGGGACAGGCCCCACCCCCACCGCTTGGCATCCCCGGCCCTGGGTGGGGGCAGGTGGAGCCAGCGTGGAGTGTCCCAGCCGAGGTGACCTATGGCAGCGGGCACACGGGTGCCAGAGCATGGGCAGGGCCCCCCCCCATCCCACCCCAGGGTGTCTAGCCGGGCCCTGGGTGCCTGGGGCATTGTGTGCGGCACTGAAGGTCCCACCAGCCTGGCCTCCCCCGGTGAAAGGGGTGCTGGGCCAGGCTGGGCCGTGCTGGCCCCTGGGGCCGCAGTGCCCCATCCTAGCCGTGCTGGGGGGAGTTTGGGGGGGTGTTTGCAGCCACGGGGAGGCTCGTCGAGCTGCAGGGCTCCTGCCAGGCCAAGCCAAGGCCGGGGCGGGTGGGTGGGTTGTGGAGCATGGCCTGGCCTGGGCTGAGCGGGGATGGGACCCTCGCCCCGACAGACCCCAGAGCCTCAGAGCCGGCCCATGTCGCTCCGGTGCCCAAAGAGAGCCCCAGGCTGAGGGGCTGGCAGAGGGTCCTCTAGCCCCTAGGAAGTCTGCCAGCACCTCAGTCCTGACCCATACCCGAGCTCTGCCGGTGCCTCTCAGTCCTGACCCCTCTCCTGCTAGCCCATCCCTGCCCCCGCCCCCCCAGCTTTGCCAGTGCCCCTCAGTCCTGACCCCAATCCTGTTATCCCAGCCCTGGGCTCTCCCCCCCACAGCTCTGCCAGTGCCCCTCCGTCCTGACCCCCACCCCTGCTCCCCCAGCCTGGCACCTCTAGCTCTACTGATGCCCGAGTCCTGACCCACAGCCCCCCAGCTGTTCACCCCTGGACTCCTGCCCATACACCCGTAGTTCCGCTGCTGCCTCCTTCCTGCTCTCCAGTGCCCCCCGCAGTCTGCTGGGAGCCCCCTCCCGGGCGCGACCCTGTCTGGGTTGCCACGTGGGCTGATCTCTGTTCTCTCTGGCTCTCTCAGATCCTCGCTGCAGGCGCTGCTTCGCCAGCACCACCGGGAGACCTGCGCCCGCATCTCCTCGGCCCTGGTGCTGCTGGCGCTGGCCTTGGCCTTGGCCTTTTACCAGATGACCTCCGGGGGCTCCTCGCGACCGGGCCCCCAGGCTCACAGGCAGGATGATGGCGCTGGGCAGATGGGGGCACAGGGGGAGCCTGGAGACGTCCCATCTGCGGCTCACATGCATGCCCGGGGCGTTTACCATCATGCCACCCTCATCACCAGCTCAAGTGAGCGTTGCGCAGAATGGGGTGCAGGCCCCGCCCCGCCCGGGCCCCCAGAGGGCACCGCTTCCTCCTGCCGTGTTCGGCATGGGTACCCCCGGGGCGCAGCCTGGAACTGGGGTACTGCTGAGCCCTCTGTCTTACCAAACCTGGGCTCCCTCGCACCCTGGGATGCTGTGACAAGCTGCAAACCCCTCCAGGTCCTGCACTCCCACAGCTATTTACAGCCAGGGACACACCCCACTGAGCTGTCATACTTTCGCCAGCCACTCGTGAACCAATGAGAGGGGCTCCAGCCAGTTCCCCCCAGCCTAGGAGCCCAGAGCGGGACCGTCTTGCCCTGCTCAGAAGCCTGAGCGGTGTAAGTTATTACCCAGTCTGCCCTCCCTCAGTGTGGAGAGGACAATGCACCAGCCCCTGTTCTGGAGCAGATTTCCCTTTGCACTGCAAACAACACACTTCTTAGGTAAAAAAATATATTAACGGATTTATTAATTACCGAGAGAGACTGTGAGTGATCATTAGTGACAGCGCACGGACCAGAGTTAGTTACCCAAGGATTTGACTCCAGCAGTGTCTCGCCCTGATGGTACAGGCACTTCATAGATCCTCCCTACGCAGGTTGGAAATCCTCCTTTCCAGCCTGGGACCCCTCCCACGTTCCAAGTCTTTCCCTCTAGCCGTGTGTCCAGGTGTTGAGTCGTGGGGGATGAGGCCAAGTGATGATGTTGCTTCCCCCTTTCATAGCGTCTCCCGTGTGGAGGGAACTTCATTGTCCCAAACCAGAGCCCCCAGCACAGTTTGTGGAATGGTACAGGCACAAAATGGCGTCCAGTGTCACATGATGAGTCAACAGTGTGATGCTGTTGCAAAAAAGGCAAACTTGATTCTGGGCTGCATTAACAGGTGTGTTGTGAGCAAGACACGAGAAGTCATTCTTCCGCTCTGCTCTGCGCTGGTTAGGCCTAAACTGGAGTATTGTGTCCAGTTCTGGGCACCGCATTTCAAGAAAGATGTGGAGAAATTGGAGAGGGTCCAGAGAAAAGCAACAAGAATGATTAAGGGTCTAGAGAACATGATCTATGAATGAAGGCTGAAGGAATTGGGTTTGTTTAGTTTGGAAAAGAGAAGACTTTTGATACAGTCTCGCACAGCGTTCTTGCCAGCAAGTTAAAGAAGTATGGGCTGGATGAATGGACGGTACGGTGGATAGAAAACTGGCTGGATGGTCGTGCTCAACGGGTAGTGATCAATGGCTCCATGTCTAGTTGGCAGCCGGTATCAAGTGGAGTGCCCCAAGGGTCGGTGCTGGGGCCGGTTTTGTTCAATATCTTCATCAACGACCTGGAGGATGGTGTGGATTGCACCCTTAGCAAGTTTGCAGATGACACTAAACTGGGAGGAGTGGTTGATACGCTGGAGGGTAGGGATAGGATACAGAGGGACCTAGACAAATTAGAGGATTGGGCCAAAAGAAATCTGATGAGGTTCAACAAGGACAAGTGCAGAGTCCTGCACTTAGGACGGAAGAATCCCATGCACTGCTACAGACTAGGGACCGAATGGCTGGGCAGCAGTTCTGCAGAAAAGGACCTAGGGGTTACAGTGGACGAAAAGCTGAATATGAGTCAACAGTGTGCCCTTGTTGCCAAGAAGGCTAACGGCATTTTGGGCTGTATAAGTAGGGGCATTTCCAGCAGATCGAGGGACGTGATTATTCCCCTCTATTCGGCACTGGTGAGGCCTCATTTGGAGTACTGTGTCCAGTTTTGGGCCCCACACTACAAGAAGGATGTGGATAAATTGGAAAGAGTCCAACGGAGGGCAACAAAAATGATTAGGGGGCTGGAGCACATGACTTATGAGGAGAGGCTGAGGGAACTGAGATTGTTTAGCCTGCAGAAGAGAAGAGTGAGGGGGGATTTGATAGCTGCTTTCAACTACCTAAAAGGGGGTTCCAAAGAGGATGGATCTAGACTGTTCTCAGTGGTAACAGATGACAGAACAAGGAGTAATGGTCTCAAGTTGCAGAGGGGGAGGTTTAGGTTGGATATTAGGAAAAACTTTTTCACTAGTAGGGTGGTGAAGCACTGGAATGGGTTCCCTAGGGAGGTGGTGGAATCTCCTTCCTTAGAGGTTTTTAAGGTCAGGCTTGACAAAGCCCTGGCTGGGATGATCTAGTTGGGGTTGGTCCTGCTTTGAGCAGGGGGGTTGGACTAGATGACCTCCTGAGGTCCCTTCCAACCCTGAGATTCTATGATTCTATGATTCTATGACTGAGAGGGGCCATGATAGCGGTCTTCAGGTATCTTAAAGGGTGTCATGAGGAGGAGGGAGAAAACTTGTTCATCTTAGCCTCTGAGGATAGAACAAGAAGCAATGGGCTTAAACTGCAGCAAAGGAGGTTTAGGTTGGACATTAGGAAAAAGTTCCTAACTGTCAGGGTGGTTAAACACTGGAATAAACTGCCCAGGGAGGTTGTGGAATCTCCATCTCTGGAGATATTTAAGAGTAGGTTAGATAAATGTCTATCAGGGATGGTCTAGACAGTAATTGGTCCTGCCATGAGGGCAGGGGGCTGGACTCGATGACCTCTCGAGGTCCCTTCCAACCCTAGAATCTATGAATCTATGATCTAGCCACCTGCCCTCACATGCTTCTGTGACTTATAGCAGCCATTCTCCAGACCTCCACAGGAGGGCCCCCCAGGTGGGGATAAGCTTCTTTTTGGCCTGTTGTGTTTCTTAATGGCCCATCACCTTGAATGGTTCATCCACAGGCCAGGCTGGGTATGAACCACCATGTGGGTGTAACCCCGGAGCAAACACCTCTGAAATATTGGCACAGGGTGTTACGGAGCATGGGGGAGTCAGGGTCCTGCACCCCCACTTTTTGCGATTTACTGTGACTTTTAGCCAGCCAGTAAAACAGAAGGTTTATTAGACGACAGGAACATGGTTTAAAACAGAGCTTGTAGGTACAGGAAACAGGACCTCTTCATTAGGTTCATTTTGGGGGGCAGGGAGGCCAGACTATTGCTGCACCTCCCCCCACATTCCCATTTAGCTTCAAATGGGGGGCAGGGAGGCCAGACTGTTTCTGCGCCTCCCCCCATGTTCCCAGCCGGCTTCCAACTCACTTTTTTGCCCCTTCTTTCCCTTTGTCTCCTTCCCGGGCCAGGAGGTCACCTGATTCCTTTGTTCTTTAACACTCTCAGCTCGCACCTTTGCAGGGGAGGGGCCCAGGCCATCAGTTGCCAGGAGACAGAGTGTCGGCCAGTCTCTGTCATCACACTGGCCCTCTCGGGCTCTGCAATTACACCCTTTATCCCACCACCTAGAGACTTAAGAAATGCACAGGGGAAACTGAGGCACACACAGTATTCAGAGGAAACATTAAGCACAGTCCCGTTTCATCACACAGGGTCACTATTCATAACTTTCGATAGAGAAGTGAGACAGGCACACGAGCGGGGTAATCCTGTTCAGCCACCCAGAACTTGTCCATTGATCCCTGCCGTGACAGACTCTGTGTAAAACACCCGATCGTCCTGTCCCCCGGTAAAGACGGGGTGCCGCAGTGTTGGCTGGGCTGCAGGGGGGCTGAGCGCAGGGCAATGGGCCCACGCTGCCCCCTGCAGGAGGGTGCTGGGAGTGCAGGGCTGGGGGTGGCACAAGCAGACGGGCCCCCCCGGTGCCGCCCCTGACGCCGGGGCCTGTGGGTGCCTTGCAGAGACCTGCTCCCGCCTGGGGAAGGACGTGCTGGTGGCCGGAGGGAACGTGGTGGATGCCGGGATTGCAGCTGCGCTCTGCCTGGGGCTGGTCCACCCGCATGCCGGGGGGCTGGGTGAGTGGGGGGCTAGAACTGCCCCAGGCCTGTGCAGCGAGGGTCACTGCTCCCCCCATGGGGGCCCCCCCACCCCACCATAGCCAGAGGTGCTGGAGGTGCAGGGGCTGGGCATGGCCTGGGCGAGCTCTCAGCGAGGGACCCTGACAGCTCTGAGGGGCTGCAGTGGGGGGGTGTCTCAGGGTGCTGCTGGGGGGTTCAGTAGGGGAGTGTCGGAGGTGCTGATGGAGGGTTCGGGGGGTGTATCTCGGAGGCACTGATGGGTGCAGTGGGGGGTATCTCGGAGGTGCTTACGAGGGTACAGTGGGGGGTATCTCGGAGGCGCTGATATGGAGTTCAGGGGGGGTGTCTCAGGGGTGCTGACGGGGGGTTCAGGGGGATATCTCGGAGGTGCTGACGGGATCAGGGGGGTGTCTCGGAGGCGCTGACGGGAGGTTCGGGGGGGTGTCTCACAGGTGCTGACGGGGGGTTTCGTGTGGGGTATCAGAGGTACTGATGGGATCGGGGGGGTGTCTCGGAGGCGCTGACGGGAGGTTCGGGGGGGTGTCTCAGGGGTGCTGATGGGGGGTTCAGGGGGATATCTCGGAGGTGCTGATGGGATCGGGGGGGTGTCTCAGAGGCGCTGACGGGAGGTTCGGGGGGGTGTCTCACGGGTGCTGATGGGGGGTTTCGTGCGGGGTATCAGAGGTGCTGACGGGATCGGGGGGGTGTCTCGGAGGCGCTGATGGGAGGTTCGGGGGGGTGTCTCAGGGGTGCTGATGGGGGGTTCAGGGGGATATCTCGGAGGTGCTGACGGGATCGGGGGGGTGTGTCTCAGAGGCGCTGATGGGAGGTTCGGGGGGGTGTCTCACAGGTGCTGACGGGGGGTTTCGTGTGGGGTATCAGAGGTACTGACGGGATCGGGGCGGTGTCTCAGGCGCTGATGAGAGGTTCGGGGGGGTGTCTCACGGGTGCTGATGGGGGGTTTCGTGCGGGGTATCAGAGGTACTGACGGGATCGGAGGGGTGTCTCAGAGGCGCTGATGGGGGGGTGCAGTGGGGGGTGTTTCAGAGGTGCTGATGGGGGATCTCGCAGGCGCTGACGGGGCCTGTCTCTTGCAGGCGGCGTGTTCTCAGCCCTGCTGCACAACGCCTCGTCGGGCAGCACCGTGGCGCTGAACGCCTTCCCGCGCCGTGGCTTCTCCCCGCGCTACGGGCTCCCCGCGGCCCTGCCGGGCCTGCACCTGCTGCACCGGCACCACGGCCGCCTGGCCTGGCCGCGCCTGCTGGAGGGGCCGGCGGCGCTGGCGGAGCGAGGCTTCCGCGTGGACCGGGAGCTGGCGGCGGCCCTGCGGGCGAGCGCAGGCGCGGTGAAGGCCTCAGGGCTCTGCAGCCTCTTCTGCGACGGGGCCGGCGAGCTGAAGGGCCGAGGCGCGCTGGTCACCCACCCCCGGCTGGCGGCCCTGCTCCGGGCGGTGGCGTCGGGGGACGACGCCCTGCCCCGGGCCCTGGCCCCGGACCTGCCCCCCGCCGAGCGGGAGCCCTTCCTGCGGGCCATGGGGGGCCTGGGCCTGGAGCTGCAGAGCCCCCTGGCTGTGCGGCTGGGCCACACCTGGCTGTACGGAGCCCCGGCCCCCGCGGCCGGCAGCCTGCTGGCCAGCGTCCTCCAGGAGGTGCGGGCAGCCGAGCCCCGGGACGCGCCTGACCCCTGCCTGAGGGCCCTGAGCGCGGCCCGGCGTGGCTATTCCCGGGGGCTGGGGGGGGGGCCCTCCCCCCAGCCCCCTCGCCCTGGCGCGGCCCCCGCGCCCGTGGGCAGCCACCTGGCAGTGGCAGACAGCCAGGGGAACGTGCTGCTGCTCTCGGCCTCGCTCAACAGCTCCTTCGGCTCCAGAGTCCTGGCGCCCGCCTCGGGCGTGGTGCTGAGCGACCTGACGGCGCCCACGGGGCCCGGCCTGCTCTCCTGGGCCTGCCCCCTGGTGCTGAGCCTGGGGGGGGAGGGGACGGTGGTGGGGCTGGGGGCCACAGGGGGCAGTGCGGCCCCCCTGGCCCTTGCCCAGGCCGTTATCAACCAGGTGTACCTGGGGCAGCCCCTGCAGGAGGCGCTGGAGACCCCATGGCTGCAGCTCGGGGGTGGGGGGGCTGGGGCCTCCCCGGGCTGTGGGCCGGGCCCCCCGTCAAATCTGTCCGGTGGGGAGGGGGCTGGGGGGGCCCCGCAGGCGGGCCCCTGGGTGCTGCAGGTGGCCTCACAGGGTGGGCACGCACGTGCCTTCGCCGCCCCGGCCGTGTGCTGCCATCACGAGGGGTATTAGCCCATGGGGCCCTGCTCAGAGCCCGGGCCGCACGGCGCTGGCACCGGCCCTGCTAGCACGGGGCGAGGGGCTGGTTCCGGCAGCCCCGGTTGGATTCCCCTGCCCAGGGGCCGGGGCTGGCCCCGCTCCTGGCCGGCGTGGCAGGAGGGGTCGGGCTGCTGCCCTGTCCACCAGGCCAGCCCAGGTTCCCTGGCGTTTGGGGCATGCCAGGGGCCGGCTCCTCCCTGCTCTCCACGCCGGGGGCCCCCGCTGCCGCCTGGCACCTCCCCCAAGACAGCCCCGCTCCCCCCAAATCCCTGCCAGACACGCCTGTGTCCTGAGGTGTCGGGCACTGGTGCTGGGCACGACCCTGGCGCTGGCTGGTACCCGCAGCCCCGGGCGCACATGGGAGTTGGGCTGAGCGGAGCCTGGCTGGGGGTCCAGGACACTGACGTGCATCGGCCCAGCCGGGGCATTGCCGAAGGGCCAGCTGGGAGGCAGCAGGACTCGGGGGCTGGGGAGACGTGGCAGGAGCCCCCCTCCCCCCCCAGTCCTGGAGAGGTGGGTTGGCTGCGGGGGGCTTGGGGGCTCTCTCCTCTGTGTGTCTGTAAAGGGAGAAATAAACCCACTGGGGCCATGCTGCCTGGTGTGTCACTCGTGGTGTGTCAGCCCTGCGGTCCCCTCTGCTCCCAGCCCGGGGGCCTGGCGATCCAGCCAGGGAATCATAGAATCATAGAATCTCAGGGTTGGAAGGGACCTCAGGAGGTCATCTAGTCCAACCCCCTGCTCAAAGCAGGACCAACCCCAACTAGATCATCCCAGCCAGGGCTTTGTCAAGCCTGACCTTAAAAACCTCTAAGGAAGGAGATTCCACCACCTCCCTAGCTAACCCATTCCAGTGCTTCACCACCCTACTAGTGAAAAAGTTTTTTCTAATATCCAACCTAAACCTCCCCCTCTGCAACTTGAGACCATTACTCCTTGTTCTGTCATCTTCTACCACTGAGAACAGTCTAGATCCATCCTCTTTGGAACCCCCTTTTAGGTAGTTGAAAGCAGCTATCAAATCCCCCCTCACTCTTCTCTTCTGCAGGCTAAACAATCTCAGTTCCCTCAGCCTCTCCTCATAAGTCATGTGCTCCAGCCCCCTAATCATTTTTGTTGCCCTCCGTTGGACTCTTTCCAATTTATCCACATCCTTCTTGTAGTGTGGGGCCCAAAACTGGACACAGTACTCCAAATGAGGCCTCACCAGTGCCGAATAGAGGGGAATAATCACGTCCCTCGATCTGCTGGAAATGCCCCTACTTATACAGCCCAAAATGCCGTTAGCCTTCTTGGCAACAAGGGCACACTGTTGACTCATATTCAGCTTTTCGTCCACTGTAACCCCTAGGTCCTTTTCTGCAGAACTGCTGCCCAGCCATTCGGTCCCTAGTCTGTAGCAGTGCATGGGATTCTTCCGTCCTAAGTGCAGGACTCTGCACTTGTCCTTGTTGAACCTCATCAGATTTCTTTTGGCCCAATCCTCTAATTTGTCTAGGTCCCTCTGTATCCTATCCCTACCCTCCAGCGTATCAACCACTCCTCCCAGTTTAGTGTCATCTGCAAACTTGCTAAGGGTGCAGTCCACACCATCCTCCAGATCGTTGATGAAGATATTGAACAAAACCGGCCCCAGCACCGACCCTTGGGGCACTCCACTTGATACCGGCTGCCAACTAGACACGGAGCCATTGATCACTACCCGTTGAGCACGACCATCCAGCCAGTTTTCTAGCCACCTTACCGTCCATTCATCCAGCCCATACTTCTTTAACTTGCTGGCAAGAACGCTGTGCGAGACTGTATCAAAAGCTTTGCTAAAGTCAAGAAATAGCACATCCACTGCTTTCCCCTCATCCACAGAGCCAGTTATCTCATCATAGAAGGCAATTAGGTTAGTCAGGCATGACTTGCCCTTGGTGAATCCATGCTGACTGTTCCTGATCACTTTCCCCTCCTTTAAGTGGTTCAAAATTGATTCCTTGAGGACCTGTTCCATGATTTTTCCAGGGATTGAGGTGAGACTGACTGGCCTGTAGTTCCCCGGATCTTCCTTCTTCCCTTTTTTAAAGATGGGCACTACATTCGCTTTTTTCCAGTCATCCGGGACCTCCCCCGATTGCCATGATTTGTCAAAGATAATGGCCAATGGCTCTGTAATCACATCGGCCAACTCCTTTAGTACCCTCGGATGCAGTGCATCCGGCCCCATGGACTTGTGTTCGTCCAGCTTTTCTAAATAGTCCCGAACTACTTCTTTCTCCACAGAGGGCTGGTCACCTCCTCCCCATACCGTGCTGCGGAGTGCAGCCATCTGGGAGCTGCCCTTGTCTGTGAAGACAGAGGCAAAAAAAGCATTGAGTACACTAGCTTTCTCCACATCCTCTGTCACTAGGTTCCCTCCCTCATTCAGCAAGGGGCCCACACGTTCCTTGACTTTCTTCTTGTTGCTAACATACCTGAAGAAACCCTTCTTGTTACTCCTAACATCTCCAGCTAGCTGCAACTCCAAGTGTGATTTGGCCTTCCTAATTTCACTCCTGCATGCCTGAACAATATTTTTATACTCCTCCCTGGTCATTTGTCCAATCTTCCACTTCTTGTAAGCTGCTTTTTTGTGTTTAAGACGAGCAAGGATTTCACTGTTAAGCCAAGCTGGTCGCCTGCCATATTTACTTTTCTTTCTACACATCGGGATGGTTTGTTCCTGCAACCTCAATAAGGTTTCTTTAAAATACAGCCAGCTTTCCTCGACTCCTTTCCCCCTCATGTTATTCTCCCAGGGGACCTTGCCCATCAGTTCCCTGAGGGAGTCAAAGTCTGCTTTTCTGAAGTCCAGGCTCTGTATTCTACTGTTCTCCTTTCTTCCTTGTGTCAGGATCCTGAACTCGACCATCTCATGGTCACTGCCTCCCAGGTTCCCATCCACTATTGCTTCCTCTACTATTTCTTCCCTGTTTGTGAGCAGCAGGTCAAGAAGAGCTTTTCCCCTAGTTGGTTCCTCCAGCACTTGCACCAGGAAATGTCCCCTACACTTTCCAAAAACTTCCTGGATTGTCTGTGGACCGCTGTATTGCTCTCCCAGCAGATGTCGGGGTGATTAAAGTCACCCATGAGAACCAGGGCCTGTGATCTAGTAACTTCTGTTAGTTGCTGGAAGAAAGCCTCGTCCACCTCATCCCCCTGGTCTGGTGGTCTGTAGCAGACTCCCACCACGACATTACCCTTGTTGCTCACACTTCTCAATTTAATCCAGAGACTCTCAGGTTTTTCTGCAGTTTCATACTGGAGCTCTGAGCAGTCATACTGCTCTCTTACATACAACGCAACTCCCCCACCTTTTCTGCCCTGCCTATCCTTCCTGAACAGTTTATATCCATCCATGACAGTACTCCAATCGTGTGAGTTATCCCACCAAGTCTCTGTTATTCCAATTACGTCATAATTCCTTGACTGTGCCAGGACTTCCAGTTCTCCCTGCTTGTTCCCCAGGCTTCTTGCATTTGTGTATAGGCATTTAAGATAACTCACTGATCGTCCTGCTGTCCCAGTATGGGGCAGGAGCCCTCCCCTCTTGCACTCACCTACTTGTGCTTCCTCCCGGTATCCCACTTCCCCACTTACCTCGGGGCTTTGGTCTCCTTCCCCTGGTGGACCTAGTTTAAAGCCCTCCTCACTAGGTTGGCCAGCCTGCTTCCAAAGATGCTCTTCCCTCTCTTCGTCAGGTGGAGCCTGGGTGGGGGAGCCCCTGGGGTGCATCCCCCACCCGGCCAGGAGCTCCCAGGCAGGTTGGAAAGGAGGCTCCCAGCCCAGGAGAGCCGGGGGTGTCTCGGGGGTCCTCGGCTGGGGGGTTACACGAGGGAAGGGGCTAGCCCCAGTTGGCTGGCCACCTGCCCCCAAGCCACTGTGACCCAGCCCCCTCCCTGGCTGGGGCGGGGCCAGCTGCTCTGGGCTCTAGACATGCCCAGTGGTTATGGGGAGTGGGGCAGGGAGCCCGGACTCCTGGGTTCCATTCCCACCAGCTCTCTGTGAGACCTTCGGCAGGGTCCTTCCCTCTGCCTCAGTCTCCCCCGCGTGATGTTGCCAAGGGGGCACTGGGGACAGGACTGCACTCAGGCTCTTGGGCTGGGGGGTCAGCGCTGATGGGGCGGCTTCCGCCAGCTGCTCCTTGGCACCTGAGGGCTCCTGCCCTGGCACCCGGCCGTCCCCATGGGCCCAGGGGGTCTAGGTGGGGAGTGGGGGCTGGGTGGGGGGGCTGGGGAAGGGGTGTTACCGTGGCTGAGGCCGGGAGGCCCTCCCCCCCTGTCTCTGGCCCCGCGGAGGGTGAGTGGCAGTAGCTGCCAGGGCATAAGCGTGGGGGGCAGCGCAGTGTGGGGGCCACGGGGAGCTAAGAGCCGGCAGTGGGGTGACGCACAGGCCCGTGCCCGGCACTAGGACTCGCCAGCCCCCCTGCAGCCCAGAGCCACGGATGTGTGTAGGGCCTGAGTCCACAGAGCCCCCGCCCCATGCGCCCAGTGCCAACGGGTTCGGGGTAAACGGGTCTGGGTGCCCGGCCCCGCCTGTGCCCAGAGCATGCCCCGAAGCAGGGGGAGACGGCGTTTGGCCCCCTGGCCCAGCAGCTGCCTGCCCCAAGGCAGGCCCTGGGGTGGTGCTGCCCAGGGGTTAGAGCAGGCACCGGGGGGGGGGGGCGAAGTTTAACCCCCGTCTCTGCGGGGGGGGGGAGGCTTTGAGCGGGGCTCATTGGGCCAGCAGGCGAGAGCAGCTCCAGCTGGCCGGTGCCCGTGTGTGGGGCACTAGACACCTCCGTGCAGCCTGGATTTGGGTCCCTGGCTCGGGATAGGTGGGGCTGAGCCCCCGTCTGGGCAGCGTCTCCCTTGGCCTGGCTTCGTGGAGCGCGTCCGTAGGCGCCCGTCTCTGCCCCGTCATATGGGTAGCCCAGCACAGCTGTGTGCATCGGGGTCGGGCCACTCAGCCTCACAGCAACCTCCCGTGCCTCAGTTTCCCTCTGGCACGGCCCCCTCGCAGGGCTACCAGACCCCCTCACTGCACTGAACGTTGGGAGCGCCTGCCTGGGGCCCCCTGTGCCCGACACTGACACGACTGGGGCCTGCCCCAGGCCTTTGGAAGCCCACGGTGCCCAGGGCCCTGGCGTGCTGCCGGAGCAGGGCCGAGGGGTTGCCCGTGGCTCGGTGCCACCCGGAGCCCGGCCTGGCAGGATCGTCTGGCTGCTCGGTGGCTGTATCTGCCGGTCTCGTTCCAGCCCCTGCCCTGGGGCTCCCAGCCCCGCATGCGCCCGGGGTGCCCTCACGCAGCTGGGAGCCAACGCTCCACGCAGGAGCAGCATGGACCCTGCCTCCGGCCCCGGCCCAGCCTGGGGCCACGCCGCCTGCCAGTGGAGCTGGTTTTCCAGTCCCCCCCGCCCGCCCCGGCCCTGGCAGCACCCCCCCCCCGAGCCGCGGGCACCTCCCGGCGTCCTGGGCTGCCCGGCCCGCTGGAATGGAGCGGCACCGACACCACGGGCCCAGGTTCCACGGGGATGTAATTGTAGTTACACGGCAGAGCCGCCTGGCCGGGGAGCCAGGGCCCTGGCACGGGAGGGGCGCCAGGCTGTGCTGGGCCTGGCGCTGCGGCCCCACATCTGCCCCAAGCAGGCGATTCGCAGCCCAGTCACCGAGAGCCGAGGGCTGAGCCGGTCCTGGGGGCAGCAGCAGACGGAGCCCACCCGGGGGTGCCACGGGGCTCAGGCCCACCCATGCCGGTGTCTCTGGCGGTGGGCGGGGGCCGGCCCGCGTTGGGGGTCCATGTGGGGGGCCGGGCGCCCCGGGGCGGCTCTGTCCCTCGCCCCGGCGGGCGCGGCGCTGTCAGCTGCCGCAGACGCTGCTGATGGAGGCCGCGGCGGGGCCCACCAGCCCCAGCTCCTCCTGCTCGTTGACGCAGAGCCGGTAGCCGCAGCCCTTGTGGCGGGGCAGGGGGCCCAGGCGGCCGGCGGGCTTGGGGCGCGGCGGCAGCAGGAAGCCCACGCTGCCCGCGATCAGCACGTGCCAGATGCTGTGGATGTAGAAATAGTTCTCCTCCGTCTCCACGCAGGCGTAGAGCAGCACGGCCCCCGCCGCGATCAGCGCGCCCGGGCACAGGTAGAACGCCCAGCGCTGCCACGTGGGCGGATAGCAGTGACGCCGGCGGATGCTGCGCGCCGTCTGGGGGGGCGAGAGCCAGGGTGAGACGCCGCAGGGCAGGGACCCGAGGGGGTGGGGCAGGAGCGAGGGGGCAGGGGCACAGGATCAGAATGGGGGGGGGAAGCTCCAGGGCATTGGCCCCAAGTGATGGGGGCAGGGGCACAGGATAGATGGGGGTAGAAGTTGGGGAGATGCTGCAGGGCAGGGACCCGAGGGGATGGGGGGGAGGGGAATGGCGGGAGGGGCACAGGAAGGATGGGGGGAGAAGCAGGGGGGAAGCTCCAGAGCACAGACCCGAGGGGCTGGGGGGGAGGGGAATGGCAGGAGGGGCACAGGATAGATGGGGGTAGAAGTTGGGGAGATGCTGCAGGGCAGGGACCCGAGGGGATGGGGGGGAGGGGAATGGCGGGAGGGGCACAGGATGGATGGGGGGAGAAGCAGGGGGGGAAGCTCCAGAGCACAGACCCGAGGGGATAGCGGGGAGGGGAATGGCAGGAGGGGCACAGGAAGGATGGGGGGAGAATCAGGGGGGATGCTGCAGGGCAGGGACCTGAGGGGCTGGGGGGATGGTGGGGGAGACCCCCCAGGAAAGGTGCTGGGGGGCTGTCGCTGGAAGAGTGGAGCCGCTGGTGAGGCTCACAGCAGGGGGAGCCGAGGGGGGCAGGGGACACAGTCGGGGGGGAGGACAGCAGCCCCTGTAGCTCCCAGGTGCCCCCCCAGCTCCACCCCATGGGCCTCACCCAGGCGACGGCCATGATCCCCACGGCGAAGAGACTGGGCCCGAGGAGGTTCCAGAGCCCGTGGCGATCCAGCTGCAGGGCCATGGAGAGCAGCATGGCGCCCAGAAGGTACAGCACCTGGCACGGAGAGGAGGCAGGGTTAGCACGGGGGGGGGGGGGGGACATATGATCCCCCCCCCCCACGACACAGGCTCTGGGGCGGGGGCAGGGTGGGGCTGAGGGCGAGGGGTCTGGGACACGCAGCCCCGGGCTGGAATGGCAGAGCCAGGTTTGCCCAGATCGCCAGCGCCCGCAGGGCAGAGCCAGCACCTGGGTCCTAGGGCTGCGGCTGGGCACAGAGGGGGGCGGGGGAAATGGGGGGCTAAGGAGAGCAGGGATCGGGGGCCCGGCTCCCACCACCTGGCCCTGCAGCCAGTCCCTATGGCGTCTCCCCAGGAGCGAAGCAGCAGCTGCGGCGGGTGTCAGGAGGGGTCCCGGGGGGCCAGGGGCCCCGGGGGGGCCAGAGCTGCCCCCCACTCACCTGCTTGGCGAGGGGCTGCAGCCGCGCCATGGCGATGACAGTGACCCAGACAGACATGAGGGAGCCCAGGAAGTCGCAGAATTGCAGCACGTCGTACTCCATGATGCAGAACACGGCGATGCCCGGCTGGTCACAGGCGTGATAGAACTGGGGGAGACCGCGGCTCAGCCCCCCAGCGGGCAGCCCCCCATCGCCTCCCCCTTCCCAGCCCCCCATCGCCTGCCCCTGCCCAGCCCCCCGGCGGGCAGCCCCCCATCGCCTGCCCCTGCCCAGCCCCCCGGCGGGCAGCCCCCCATCGCCTCCCCCTGCCCAGCCCCCCGGCGGGCAGCCCCCCATCGCCTCCCCCTGCCCAGCCCCCCGGCTCTGCCTGCAGCCGGTGCCCGACTCACGGTGGAGAAGAACATGGTGAAGACGTAGACCGAGGCCTCCAGCAGGTAGCGGCTGCGCAGGGCGATGGCCACGGGCGGCACGAACATGAGGTTGCTGAGGCAGAGCAGCAGCGTGGCCAGGAGCTGGAAGCCGTAGGAGGAGGCCCCGGCGCTGTCCGTGCAGCCCCAGCCGCCCCAGCCTGCGGCGAGAGCCCGTCAGCCGGGCAGCGCCCCGGGGAGCCCCTCGGGGACCACGCCGCACTCGGCAGCCCGCCCCCCACCTCCCTCCCCCAGCCACCTCCCTCACCCCCCTCACCTGCCCTGCCCCCTCCCCCAACCCCCCACCTCCCTCCCCCAGCCACCTCCCTCACCCACCTCACCTGCCCTGCCCCCTCCCCCAGCCCCCCACCTCCCTCCCCCAGCCACCTCCCTCACCCGCCTCACCTGCCCTGCCCCCTCCCCCAGCCCCCCACCTCCCTCCCCCAGCCACCTCCCTCACCTGCCCTGCCCCCTCCCCCAACCACCTCCCTCACACGCCTCACCTGCCCTGCCCCCTCCCCCAGCCTCCCACCTCCCTCCCTCACCCGCCCCGCCCCCCACCCCCTCACCTGCCCTGCCCCCTCCCCCAGTCCCCCACCTCCCTCACCCACCCCAGCCCCTCCCTCACCTGCCCCACCACCTCCCTCACCTGCCCGCCCCGTTACCCACCCTGCCCCGCCCCCCCAACTCCCTCACCTGCTCCCCACCCCCTTACCTGCCCCAACCCACCCACCTCCCACACCCGTCCTGCCCCATCACCCACCCCACCCCCTTCACCTGCCCTGCCCCCTCACCTGCCCCCCACCTCCCTCACCTGCCCCACCGCCCCGCCCCTCACCTCCCTCACCCGCCCTGTCCCCTCACCCACCCCCCACCTCACCTGCCCTGCCCCCTCACCCATCCCACCCACCCACCTCCCTCACCTGCCCCCACCGCCCCGCCCCTCACCTCCCTCCCCGCCCCTGTCCCCTCACCCACCCCCCACCTCACCTGCCCTGCCCCCTCACCCATCCCACCCACCCACCTCCCTCCCCTGCCCCCACGGCTCTCACCTGCTTTGCACTCGCAGGCCGCGTACAGGTAGTTGTTGGTGCGCAGCCAGTTTGCACTGGCCGTAGGGGCCGCAGTCGTCGATGCAGGGGGAGAGGTAGGTCCGTAAATACACCTCCGCGGTCACGTTAGCGCAGGGCTCGAACCTGCCCCACACAGCCTGGCGTCAGCGCGGGGCAGGGGACAGGAGCAGTACAGGGGCCCCTCGCCCACCCCCCCGTGTGCACGGCCCCCCAACCTGCCACACGGCTCCGGGCCACACACACGTAGCCAAGGCCAGGCCACGGGCACCGCGCCAGCACCGGCCGGAGATGCCGAGTCAACGAGTCACCCACCACCAGGGGCCTGACATCACCTGGCTCCGGCACTGACAGACAGACGGACCCAGGGACCTACACTCAGAGGCCTTGTCTGTCCTGGGAGGAAAGGATATCTCCAGCCCTGTGTGACAGTATTAATATCAAATGGGACCGTACAGATCAGTGTTGCAGCCAAGGTCCTATAGTGGCACCAAATCTTGTACAAAGTAGGTCAGCTAAGGTGTCTATGAGAAGGTTCTGGTTCGTTGGTTATGATCATGCTGCCTGGATGCAGGTATCAGTTTTGTAGGTAAAGTTATGAATTTTGGCTCTATACTGTCTGTATTCAAACTTGTGCTGGGCTTCTGGGTGACACCCCAGACAAGTTGGTGTCAGCTCTGCCAGGCCTGCTGGGTGGCCCATTAAGGACCATCAGCTACACAATGGCCCCATTGAGAGAAGGCAGATACGCCTTGTGACTCAGCAAGGTGTGCAGGGACCTGCCTGTGGACAGGACTCTGAGGTGTTTCCAGGCCATGTGCTGGGCAGCTTGTCTTTGGGACAAAGGAAGCAGAGACCACATGGCAAGAGACTATAAAAAGCTGCTGCAGCTCCTCAATCTTGTCTTCAATCCTGCTTCATACCTCTGGAGGGACTTTGCTACAAACTGAAGCTCTGAACAAAGGACTGAATGACCCATCCCAGCTGGGGATGTTCTCCAGAGACTTGATTTGAACCTGCAGTTTATTCCATCACTGCTACAAGCCTGAGCCAAGAACTTTGCCATCACTGTATGTAATTAATTCAATTTAACCAATTCTAGCTCTCAGCTATATCTTTCTCTTTTTATGGATAAATCTTTAGATTTTAGATTCAAGGATTGGCAACAGCATGATTTGTGGGTAAGATCTGACTGGTATTTTGACCTGGGTCTGGGACTTGGTCCTTTGGGATCGGGAGAATCTTTCTTCTTTTACTGGGGCATTGGTTTTCATGACCAGTTGTCCCCATAATGAGTGGCACTGGTGGTGATACTGGGAAACTGGAGTGTCTAAGGGAATTGCTTGGGGTGACTTGTGGTTAGCCAGTGGGGTGAGACCGAAGTCTCCTCTGTCTGGCTGGTTTGGTTTGCCTCAGAGGTGGAAAACCCCGGCCTGGGTCTGTCACTGCCCTGCTCGAAGCGATTTGTCCGGAATTGACACTCTCAGCTCTGTCCCGCCAAAGCCCGCTTCGTTACACCCTGCCACGTGCCCAGTGCCCTGCAGTGTGTGGCCAAGGCAGCGGAGGTCTGGCCGGGGTTAGCTGGGGGCGGGGGGGGGGGGCAGCCTGGCACAGGCCCCAGGGGGCTGCAGAAGACAGGCCGGGCTGGTGCCCCTCGGGCGGCCAGGCCGTCACTGGCAGACCCAGCTATTTTCCCGCTGTTCAGAGCGAGCAGCGCTGTGGGGTCGGGCAGCCAAGCAGCGCACCCCCATCTCCCAGCCCCGACGGGGACCCGCGGGCCCAGCGCTGTCAGACCTGCCGGCTCAGCACCGCGCCCGGAGGCCGGGCCCGCCCTGGCAGAGGGAGTGGCAGGGCTCCCCATGGGGCGGCCTGGCATGGGTAGGGGTGCCCTGGATGCAGGCAGAGCCAGCTCTGAGTTGCCACTCGGCTCCGTTGGCCAGTTCAAGTAGCCAAGTACACAAAGGCCCAGGGAGCCCCCCACACTCCTGCTGCCCCCCCCCAAATACCCCCTCCCCATGGGCCATTCCCCGCTGTGAGCCAAGGGGCAGCGGGTCCCGCCCCGCCCTCAGCCGCAGCTCACACCCCCAGCCCCTCTGCATGCACCAGCCGCCCCCTGGTCCCACCCCGGCGCGCCGCCCCCTTACCCATGCTCCGTGGTGCAGAGCGAGCGCAGGCCCAGGTACCAGCTGCCCGTCTGGGGGTAGGGGATCCGTAGCGGGCCAGGCTGGCCGTACTGTTGACAGACAGCAGGAACCCAGCCAGGGACCCTGCAGGGAGGCAAGGGGCAGTGAGCAGGGGCCGGGGTGCAGGCTCTCTCCTGGCAGCCCCATACAGGCCGTGGGGCAATGCTGACTGGGGGGAGAGTCCCCCACGCCCTGCTAGGGTCACGTCTCCCATCCCCAGGCTCCTGCGGCAGCGCGCCGGGGACTGACGGATCTGTGTCCACACGGGGCTGCTCCGGGTTAGCCGGCCTGGTCTAAGCCAGCCCCGCTCCTGCTCCAGCCCCCTCACCTGCAGCGCCCCCCGCTGGGCATGCCGATAGCCCCAGCCCCCACCCCTCTGGCACCACCTACTGCGGTGCGCGGAGGTGGGTGCGGGCCGGCCCTCACCTGTCTCACAGGTGATAGACGCGTTGTCTCCTGCTGTCAGCGGCACCTCGTGGGTCAGACACCCGAAGACCGTCGCGTTCTCCCCCCGCAGGGACGACTGAAAGGGACAGAGCCCAACACAGTTCCTGACACTCCAGCCTGGGGACCCCACAGCTCTTCCAGAGCCCCCCAAACCTGAGCCACGGCCTCCCCATCCCAGCCCATGGCACCCCACAGCTCTGCCCGTGCCCCCCAACTCACAGCCCCCGCCATCCCAGCCCTGGGCACCCACAAACCCCACAGCTCTGCCAGTGCCCCCCAAACCTGAGCCGCGGCCCCCCCATCCCAGCCCTGGGCACCCCGCAGCTCTGCCCGTGCCCCCCAACTCACAGCCCCCGCCATCCCAGCCCTGGGCACCCACAAACCCCACAGCTCTGCCAGTGCCCCCAAACCTGAGCCGCGGCCCCCCCATCCCAGCCCTGGGCACCCCACAGCTCTGCCCATGCCCCCCAACTCACAGCCCCCCGCCATCCCAGCCCTGGGCACCCACAAACCCCACAGCTCTGCCGGTGCCCCCCAAACCTGACCTGCAACCCCCCCATCCCAAACCGTGGGCTCCCCACAACCCCACAGCTCTGCCACTGCCCCCCAAACCCAACCTGCAGCCCTCCCATCCCAGCCCTGGGCACCCCGCAGCTCTGCCGGTGCCCCCCAACTCACAGCCCCCGCCATCCCAGCCCTGGGCACCCACAAACCCCACAGCTCTGCCGGTGCCCCCCAAACCTGACCTGCAGCCCCCCCCCATCCCAACCGTGGGCTCCCCACAACCCCACAGCTCTGCCACTGCCCCCCAAACCCAACCTGCAGCCCTCCCATCCCAGCCCCGGGCATCCCACAGCCCTGGCAGTGCCCCAGCCCCTGAGCCGCGGGGGGAGCCACTCACCACATTGAGTTTGAGCTCCAGGTTGAGCACCCCCCCGCTGTCCAGCACCGGCAGCAGGCTGATGCCGAAGAGGGCGGGCCGGTCGGGCGGCACCGAGACGTTGGGCCCGAAGAAGATGTAGAAGTGGACGGAGAAGGTGTCGAGCTCGTTGCGTAGTGTGGGCCGGATGGGCCAGCAGCGCTCGCCGGGGGGCGGCACAGCCGGCGGCGCCTGGGTGCCGTTGGGAACCAGGGGGGCCAGGCTCTCCCCCAGCGACAGGCTGACAAGGCACCGAAGGACTGAGGCATGTTCATGGCAGCAGCGGGGAGCAGGGCGGGCGCCCGGGCCAGGCCGGGCCTGGAGCAGTCTGCAGGGACGAGAGCGGTGCCGTCACTGGGCTCCCCGGGCTGCCCTCCCCGCCAGCCCCTGCACGCGCCCTTCTGCCAGCCTGGCCCCACCCTGGCCCGGGGCTCCCTGCCCCCCGGCGGGTCTCTCTTCCCAGCGAGTCCCAGGCCAGGGGGCGTCGCTGTGACCGTCTCCCCCAACATCGCCCAGGCCAGGAACCCGCCCCGCCCCCGTGCTAACCCCTGGGCAGATCTCTCAGAAACCAGCCAATCTGGATTTCACAACAGCCAGGGATGGAGACACCACCCCAGCCCCTGTGGAGTTGTTCCAGGAGGTTAATGACTCAGTTTCCCCCTGGGGAGGGCGGGGCCTGACTGGAGGCGGGTGTGGCTTCATTTGCTGCTAGGATGCAGCGAAGTGGGCATTCTTGGCGATATTTGTTAGGCCGGTTGCCTGTGCCTCAGTTTCCCCCTATACTTGCACGGCTGCCCAGCGGGGGGAAAGGATTGCGTTTGCTCACAGGGCAGGTAAGACACATGGGGGAGGAGTGTCCCCAGGCTGACTGAGTTGGAGGAGCTGTCAAAAAGGACTGGCCAAGGCCCTCGTCAATGGAGGATCCGTCACCAGGGCAGTGACCCCTGGCCCCCAAGGACCTAGGGGTTACAGTGGACGAAAAGCTGAATATGAGTCAACAATGTGCCCTTGTTGCCAAGAAGGCTAACGGCATTTTGGGCTGTATAAGTAGGGGCATTTCCAGCAGATTGAGGGACGTGATTATTCCCCTCTATTCGGCACTGGTGAGGCCTCATTTGGAGTACTGTGTCCAGTTTGGGCCCCACACTACAAGAAGGATGTGGATAAATTGGAAAGAGTCCAACGGAGGGCAACAAAAATGATTAGGGGGCTGGAGCACATGACTTATGAGGAGAGGCTGAGGGAACTGGGATTGTTTAGCCTGCAGAAGAGAAGAGTGAGGGGGGATTTGATAGCTGCTTTCAACTACCTAAAAGGGGGTTCAAAAGAGGCTGGATCTAGACTGTTCTCAGTGGTAGAAGATGACAGAACAAGGAGTAATGGTCTCAAGTTGCAGAGGGGGAGGTTTAGGTTGGATATTAGGAAAAACTTTTTCACTAGTAGGGTGGTGAAGCACTGGAATGGGTTACCTAGGGAGGTGGTGGAATCTCCTTCCTTAGAGGTTTTTAAGGTCAGGCTTGACAAAGCCCTGGCTGGGATGATCTAGTTGGGGTTGGTCCTGCTTTGAGCAGGGGGTTGGACAAGAACCTCCTGAGGTCCCTTCCAACCCTGAGATTCTATGATGCTATGACCTGGATTGCCCCACTCTCCACAGGGAAGTGGAGCTCAGGCCCCAGCTCAGAACAGGGGGGTGGGAGGTGACTGTGAGACCCTCGCCTGGGAACTGACTGAGGAGGGCCAGAGAGACCCAGAGCCGGAACATGGGCTCACCACAGCCTGGCTGGTGAATTGCTCTGGGCTCACCAGGACACACGATGCTTCACCCTTCCAATTCCCTGCGCTGCCCGCTGAGCTGCCCAGGCTGTGCCAGGCGACCGACAGGCCCCACTGAGCGCCGGGCGAGCCGGCTGGGCCCTGCAGAGGGGCCACGTCTCTCCCAGAGGCTGGCTCGGGGACGGAGCTGGAGGGCTGCAGCCCCCGGGCTCCGTCTCAGAGGTGACAGGGCTGAGGGGCCTCCCTGGAAGACGAGCGGGCCCCGCGGGGTCCTTCCAAGAAAGCTGGGGCCACAGCTCTGGTGCTGAGGTGACGAGGGCCTGGCAGCCCCACATGGCAGGGTTCCAGTGCCCCTGTGCTCAGCCCCCCCAGCCTGCCCCCCTCGGCGTCAGCCCCACCTGCCGCACCCATCCCGACCTTGCCCCGCCAGCCGGCGAGGGCACCTGCCAGAGCAGGCCGGCCGGAGGGGGCGATGGGGCTGGGGGGACAGAGACACAGGGTGGGCTGTGCGGGGGCAGCTGCTTAGCGAAGCTGGTTCTGCTGCCATCAAAGACAGGCCCTGGCGCTGCCCAAGTTCAGTGTGACTCTGCCACACCGCTGGGGAGAGAAACCCAGGCGTCCTGGCTTTCAGCCCCCCTCCCAGCGCCCGGATGGGGCCATCTGTGTGCCAGGGCCCAACGCCCGCCCCCCGGACTCCCAGTGGGAGCCTCACAGGGGCAGGCTCTGGGGCGGTTACCCTGCCAGCCGCCCCCCGGCCCAGCCCCCGGCTCTCACCTGTGAGCTGCACGGTGAGCTGGAAGTGGATGGGGCCCGGCACGCCCAGGCCCTTCTCCAGCAACACGTAGTACCAGCACTGCCAGACGGGCAGCTCCAGCACCAGCTGGCAGGGCGCCCGCTCCCGGCAGTCCAGCGCGGTGGAGTTGTGCAGCGGGGGGGCCTTGGCGCGCACCTTCAGCCAGAGCGGGCAGCCCGCGGCGCTGCGGTTCCCGGCCCGGCAGCCCAGCACCCGCACCAGCACCCGCGACGTGTGGCTGGGCACAAAGACCCTGCGGGGGAGGGGAGCGTCAGCCCCGCGGGGACCCCATGGCGAGGCTGGTGCTGCCCCCCAGAGACCACGTGCCCCGCGCCAGGCCAGGCCCTCACCTGTGGGCCACACACAACCCAGGACGTCCCCCCGCCCCCCCCCAGGACATGGGGAGCCGGTGCCCTGTGACCCTGAGTCTGTGGCGGGGGAACCGGCTCGGGGGAGGGGAGCTGAATGATCCCAACAGGGGGGCCACATTCACCCCCGGCTCGGCTCAGTGATTGGGAGGGGCAGGAAGCGGGGAGATCCCCTGCCGCTGAAGGGGACCCCAGCCCCAAGCAGGGAGCTTGTCCCCACCGCTGAGCCCCCCTGCAGAGAGCAGGGCCCCCCACTCACTTGTAGAGGCTGGAGCGGTTGTGGGGCGCGATGCTCTGGGCGCTGACGTAGCCGGGGTACAGCACGGCGATCCCCACGAGGCGCTGCACGATGAGCTGGGGCTGGAATAGGTACTGACACTCCTCGTACAGACCCTGCAGGGCGGGGGCAGAGTGGGGCCGAGCACCGAGCCTCCCCACCCCCTCACGGCCAGATCCGGGCACACCCCCTCCCCCACCGGCCTCCCCACCCCCTCACGGCCAGATCCGGGCACACCCCCTCCCCCACCGGCCTCCCCACCCCCTCACGGCCAGATCCGGGCACCCCCAACCCCTCCCCCACCGGCCTCCCCACCCCCTCACAGCCAGATCCGGGCACACCCCTCCCCCACCGGCCTCCCCACCCCCTCACGGCCAGATCCGGGCACCCCCCCTCCCCCACCGGCCTCCCCACCCCCTCACGGCCAGATCCTGGCACCCCCCAACCCCTCCCCCACCGGCCTCCTCACCCCCTCACGGCCAGATCCGGGCACACACCCTCCCCCACCGGCCTCCCCACCCCCTCACGGCCAGATCCTGGCATCCCCAACCCCTCCCCCACCGGCCTCCCCACCCCCTCACGGCCAGATCCTGGCACACACCCCCTCCCCCACCAGCCTCCCCACCCTCTCACGGCCAGATCCGGGCACACCCCCTCCCCCACCGGCCTCCCCACCCCTCACGGCCAGATCCGGGCACACACCCCCCTCCCCCACCGGCCTCCCCACCCCCTCACGGGCCAGATCCGGGCACACACCCTCCCCCACCGGCCTCCCCACCCCCTCACGGCCAGATCCGGGCACCCCCAACCCCTCCCCCACCGGCCTCCTCACCCCCTCACCGCCAGATCCGGGCACCCCCAACCCCTCCCCCACCAGCCTCCCCACCCCCTCACGGCCAGATCCGGGCACCCCCCCTCCCCCATCGGCCTCCCCACCCCTTCACGGCCAGATCCGGGCACACACCCCCTCCCCCACCGGCCTCCCCACCCCTTCACCGCCAGATCCGGGCACACCCCCTCCCCCACCGGCCTCCCCACCCCCTCACCACCAGATCCGGACACACCCCCCCTCCCACACCGAGCCTCCCCCACCCCCTGACAGCCAGATCCTGGCACACCCCCCTCCCCCACCGGCCTCCCCACCCCCTCACGGCCAGATCCGGGCACACACCCTCCCCCACCGGCCTCCCCACCCCCTCACGGCCAGATCCGGGCACACCCCCTCCCCCACCGGCCTCCCCCACCCCCTCATGGCCAGATCCTGGCACACCCCCCCTCCCCCACCGGCCTCCCCACCCCCTCACGGCCAGATCCGGGCACCCCCTCTCCCCCACCGGCCTCCCCACCCCCTCACGGCCAGATCCGGGCACACACCCTCCCCCACCGGCCTCCCCACCCCCTCACGGCCAGATCCGGGCACACACCCCCTCCCCCACCGGCCTCCCCACCCCCTCACGGCCAGATCCGGGCACACACCCCCTCCCCCACCGGCCTCCCCACCCCCTCACCGCCAGATCCAGGCACACCCCCTCCCCCACCGGCCTCCCCACCCCCTCACGGCCAGATCCGGGCACACACCCCCTCCCCCACCGGCCTCCCCACCCCCTCACGGCCAGATCCGGGCACACACCCTCCCCCACCGGCCTCCCCACCCCCTCACGGCCAGATCCGGGCACCCCCCCCCTCCCCCACCGGCCTCACCACCCCCTCACGGCCAGATCCGGGCACACACCCTCCCCCACCGGCCTCCCCACCCCCTCACAGCCAGATCCTGGCACACCCCCCCTCCCCCACCGGCCTCCCCACCCCCTCACGGCCAGATCCGGGCACACACCCCCTCCCCCACCGGCCTCCCCACCCCCTCACGGCCAGATCCGGGCACCCCCAACCCCTCCCCCACCGGCCTCCCCAACCCCTCACAGCCAGATCCGGGCACCCCCAACCCCTCACAGCCAGATCCGGGCACCCCCAACCCCTCCCCACCAGCCTCCCCACCCCCTCACGGCCAGATCCGGGCACCCCCCTGTGACGTTACTGACATAAGCTGGGACCGTATAGATCATTGTTGCAACCAAGGTCCTGCAGTGGCACCAAATATTGTATAAAGGGGGTCAAACGAGGTGTCTAAGACCAGGTTATGCTTGGCTGGTTATGATTATGCCATTTATATGCATGTATCAGTTTTGTAGTTGAAGGTATGAATATTGGCTTTATACTGTCTGTATTTCAAACTGGGGCTGGGCTTCTGGGACCCAGGACAAGCTATCAGCTCTGCCAGGCCTGCTGATGGCCCATTAAGGACCATCAGCGACAGAATGGCCTCATTGAGAGAAGGCGGATACACCTGTGACTCAGTAAGGTATGCAGGGACCTGCCCATGTGACTCCAGACTCCATTTTGCTGTGATTTTCCACTGTAAGGACAAAGAGGTGTCTTTACACCTGGAAGAGACTATAAAAGGCAGCTGCCTCATCTCCATCTTGTCTTCAATCCTGCTTCATACCTCTGGAGGGACTTTGCTACAAACGGAAGCTCTGAACAAAGGACTGAATGACCCATCCCAGCTGGGGATGTGCTCCAGAGACTTGATTTGAACCTGCAACTTATTCCATCCCTGAACCAAGAACTTTGCCATCACTGTATGTCATTGATTCCATTTAACCAATTCTAGCTCTCACCTAGACCCTTTTCCTTTTCTGAACAAATCTTTAGATTTTAGATTCTAAAGGATTGGCAACAGCGTGATTTGTGGGTAAGATCTGATTTGTATATTGACCTGAGTCTGGGGCTTGGTCCTTTGGGATCGGGAGAACCTTTTTTCTTTTACTGGGGCATTGGTTTTCATAACCATTTGTCCCCATAACGAGTGGCACTGGTGGGGATACTGGGAAACTGGTGTGTCTACGGGAATTGCTTGTGTGACTTGTGGTTAGCCAGTGGGGTGAGACCGAAGTCTCCTCTGTCTGGCTGGTTTGGTGCCTTAGAGGTGGAAGAACCCCAGCCTGGGGCTGTCACTGCCCTGCTTGAAGCAATTTGTCCTGAACTGGCACTCGCTGGTTCTGGCAGGACCCAACTGAATTGTTACACCCTCTCCCCTCCCCCAGACACAGCAATGGGGAATCCCCTGCCCCCCCCGCCCTAGACAGAGCCAATGGGGAACCCCTCTTCCCTCCCCCAGACAGAACAATGGTGATCCCCTGCCCCTCCCCCAGACACAGCAATGGGGAATGCCCCTCCCGCAGTCAGAGCAAAAGGGGGCTTGCCCTGCACTGGCCCAGCCTGGGGCAGCTCTAGCGCCCCGCAGGGCATTGGCTCGTCCCTGTCTCGGAGGGGGGGGCACAGCCATCACCCTTCCCCTGCTGGCCCCTCACCTTGACGGAGATCTTGCCCTCATCCTTGGGCAGGTGGGCGGCCAGGAACCAGTCTCCGGGCAGCGGGCTCGTGATGTTGAAGACCCCGGTGGTGCGGTTCGGCAGGCTCCAGGTGAGGGTGAGCGTGAAGGAGCCGGGGACGGCCGTGTCCTGGGGGAAGTGGGTGTGGAAGGGGGCGATGACTGGGGGAGCCCCGGAGCGGAAATACCTGCAGGGTAGAGAGCGCATGAGGGGGGGAGGGCGGGCAGAGAGAGCTGCCCAACGGCTGGCGGGCGGGAAGGGTGGCACCGGCAGCAGGAACCTGGCACCATCAGCGCCCGGAGACACTGCGCCTGGGCAGATACAGCCCCACCCTCGCTGTGCTGAGGCCCTACAATCCCGGTCCACAATGCGCTGGGAGGGGCGACCATGACAGATCGCATGGAGAGACTCGGGGGTCGCAGCGTGGGGCAGGGCCCCCCCTGCCGTGTGGGGTCAGTGCCAGGCTGAGGGGGGGCTGCGGGAATAGCCCATCCCGGCCATTCGGCAGCCGGTGTGATAGTGTACCCCATAAAACTTTATGGGGAGATGCTTATAAATGTATACATGATGTAACTGGACTATGTTTTATGCTACATGTGCCATGTAACATATCTCTGTGAAAGTTATGACCTACTGAATTTATTCCTCCCGTTTATATGCATGTATCATTGTTGTAGTTGAAGTTATGAATATTGGTTGTATTTCTTGAGAAAGGAATGTGCAGGTTAAGTGCCCAGTCAAGAAGCACTTAACAGACAATAGACCTTGCAGACACCAATCCACATCTGAGCTTTGCCAGGAATGTGGCTGGTCTGAGACGGAACTGAGTTGTGCATGGACAGGTGACTTGTCCATGTGATCCCAACTCCATTTGGTAACTGGATGCTACACAGGGAGAGGGAGGGGTGTCCACCCAGAGGAGAAAATCTATTTAAACCCTTAGGAAACCCCTCCATTTTGTCTTCAGCTGGCTAAAGAGAGAGACTCTCCACCCCCAAAGGACACCTGAAAGAGACTGAACAAAGGACAAAGACGACATTAGGGGGGTGAGTGATTGCTGGACCCAGGCTAGAAGGAAGATAGCCTGTTTACTGGACCTAGTGAGGTTTTCATCTGTACACAGGGCGATTAGACCTAGAACTGCGT